>JASCZI010001180.1:6896-18944 GCA_036250425.1 Stylosanthes scabra | reverse complement strand
GGGGGGGGGTTCTTGTGGGCGTCATGGAGAAACACTTAAGTCATATTTTTTATGGAAAGTGGCTGTCAAACTCAAAGGAAAAATCCTCATGATGCCAATAATGCCAGCAACATCTACGTTATTTACGATGGGGCACAAAATTGCCAGTAAGACTAAAAAATAGGTTATGAAGATGGGAGTTCCATTTTGATGAAATGAACAATAAGTATTGGAGTTAATTTTCTTGAGGAGGAAATGATGGAAACTTGATAGGTGATTTTTGTTCAGGTGTAAAAAAGAGAATAAAATCTTAGTCTCTTGTGGAAGATTGGATAAGCTCGAAAATAGCATGAGTTAGGATTGTCTAAAAGAATCCATTGAATATTGGTTGTTCAAAAAGTTCAATGCATTGATTTGTCTATGTAGCTGAATCAATCTTGTGGGATAAAACAATTTAAATTGTTTTGCAGATTCGAGATTTCCGGACAGACTGGGATCTACAAGTGAATCAACCCATAGCTGGAAACTATTATCCGGTGTGTTTAATTTAAGTGAAGACTCATGATCCATCCACTATTCTCTGTGTATATTCAATTTTCACACTTTTTCTGTATATATAATGTTTATAGACTAGCTGCTTCAAGTCTTTTTCCTCCTGTTGATTTATTTTCTTTCCATGGCTGATCTAATATTTCCACTTCTATATATTTAAATTTCAATCTTTGAGTTCAGTGTTCAGTTGTAACATGAAGCAATCCTTTTCTATTCCTAGAATTAAGCCTATTGGCATGTCTTAGAAAGATGTGTTCTTATATCTATCATATTTTGGTCTGTCTTTCCCCTCTTTAAATGGATATTAATGAAAAAATATTGTGGGTGATTACCATTCTTTAAGGTTAACTTAGGAATATATGTCCAAGATAGCAATATGGAACTCTCAGTGTTGGTGGACCATTCGGTTGGGGTTTCAAGCTTGGTAGACGGTCAAGTAGAGCTCATGCTACACAGGTTTGTTATGTTTCTTGTCCATCTCTATTAACATTAAGCTCTATTTGCTTCAAGTTTACTCTATAGATTCAAGTGACAAATAATTTTTTACTGTTTCTTTCTTATACGATGTTCCTTTGCATTTTTCCAGGAGGCTAATCCATGATGATGCAAGAGGCGTTGGTGAGGCACTCAATGAAACAGTTTGCGTTGCTGGTAGCTGTGAAGGATTAACCGTTAAGTATATCTTACCAAAGAGCCTATTTACTAATACTTGCATTGTGATATATGGTTATTTCATCTCTATATGAGGGTAACCTGAAGTATCTGCAGGATGGATTAATGATACTACATAAAATGAAAAATTGTTGTTGTATTCTACTAATGCCAGTTAATGTGATATTTCCAGATTCAAGGAAAACTATACCTTAGAATTGACCCTATAGGTGAAGGTGCTAAGTGGCGTCGAACAGTTGGCCAGGAATTATATTCACCATTGTTGTTGGCATTCACAGAACAGGTAAAGCATAAGGGGAATAAATACGAGTAGTAGCATCGGGTCCTTTATCATAACTGTTTTCCGTTATTCTTGCAGGATGGGGATAATCTGTCGAATTTTCAATCATCAACATTTTCTGGCATAGATTCTTCATATAGTTTACCAAACAATACTGCTCTTTTGACCCTCCAGGTATGCAACTATATTTGGGGAAAACAGCAAAAATAGAAGGTGGAGCTCTAAAGTGCTTTCTAGTTCATTATGTCCAATCCTTTCGTGATGTGATTTTATTGTTTTCATGGACTTTGCAGGAACTTTACAATGGAAAAGTACTTCTAAGATTGGCTCACCTTTATGAGGTTCTTTTTTATTTACTGATTTTTTTTCCCGTACATGTTATTGTGTAAATAAGCACTACTATGTAATCACTAATGCAAAAATGCATCCATTTCTATGAAATAAATGGAAATATGGAAAATATTTACATATGAAAATGTTAAGATTAATGACAGTTTGTCAATGCAAATGCCACAATTAGTTTAGTCACTAAAGGAATTTATAATTTAACTTGGAATGACTTGTTATATAATTCAAACATCAAATACAATATACTTTCTAATCATTTATATTATTTATACTCACTTATGTCTTGTACATTCATACACACTTTTCCACCATTGGATGTGGTATTCTATTTCTAATTTATGTTTTCTGGGTATTTGTTGCATGAAAGACTGGGGAGGACGAAGATTATTCAGTAATGACAAGCGTGGAATTGAAAAAATTGTTTCCTAACAAGAAAGTAAGATTTATAACTACTACAAGCTACTCTCTTCCACTTGTTTCCACTTTTCCTCTCTAGTTTTTGTTCTAATGAGTTGATGCCATTTTCAGATAAGTAATGTGACAGAGATGAGTTTGTCCGCAAATCAAGAAAGAGCTGAAATGGAAAAGAAGAGGTTATCATGGAAAGTAGAAGGCTCCACAGAAGAAACTAAGGTGGTGAGAGGAGGGCCTGTTGATCCTGAAAAGTTGGTGGTTGAACTTGCCCCAATGGAGATTAGGACATTTTTCATTGAGTTTGATTCCCTCCTAACAGTTCCTGAAGCAGAAGGTCATGTGGCAACGTAGTGAAAAGAATGTTTTCTTGTTGTAGGGTCCTCTCTATGTATGTTGTTGGAAATTGTGTTTACTAGCACAGTGTATCATTTGTGGTGAATACTCACTTGCAGTCGACTTCACGTAAAGTTGTTATTAAGAACCGTTAGATGATTTAACATCTTTGACTAAATTATCATCTAATGGTTTTAGAGTGTCAAACTTCACATGAAGTTAAGTGCACGTGAGTTTTCACCTTTTATAGAGATCAGGATCCTCTAAGTGAGGAAGTTGGTAAAGTGAGGGTTAATGACTCTTAAATGAAGTTAGTAATTAAGCATTCACTTTGTTACTTTATCAATTTCCTTATTTTTGAGGATCTAAATTCCATTTGTAGTGTTTGATCTCATCTATGGAATTGACACAAACCTTTTATGTCATAGGATGGAATTTGAGACTCATTCCATGAGAGGGTAAAGTTATCTTTTTTTGTTTTGTTTTTTCTGTTTTTCTTTGGAAAGGTGATTAAAGTTATTTTGATGATATAAACTTGTGAATAAAATACTCCCAAAAAAAAATTGTGAATAGATATAAGGTTTTGAAACCTGTGAGTGTTGTGCACTTTAGAGACTAGGTTAGCTATAGTCTCGTGGGAATCTTTCTGTTATAAATAAAAAAAATTAATCTCTAAAAGAAATAAAAATAATTCTAATTAAAAATTGATTTATTTTTTTTAGGAATTAAATATTTTATTTTATTTATAATAGAAAAATTTTCATAGTCTTTTTGACTTGTGTTTTTAAAAAACTTTTGCATTTAATATGTATTCAACATGTGTACTGTTGAATCGGGTTTTTCTCTTAGTGAGGTCCAAACCTAACATATTTATAATGTGAAACACATTCTTGCAAATACACTAATTAGTTCTGGGGTTCTTTGAGGGAGAGAGGCAGCTAAGAAGAGAAAAGTGAGAAAAGAAGCCAATTTTCGTTTTTCACCCATAACAGAAAATTCAATCGTCAGTTTCTCACTCAATTACTGTTGGATCGGCTTGAAATTTGAACTGTGTGTTCGTCTCATTCGGTTCTTCATTTTGAATGGTGGAGATCTTGATTGGAGCTCTGTGGAGGGAGAAATTGGCCACGGACAGCAGCCCCTCTTTGGGTATTTCTCATTTTGTAATTTTTGTTACTTTGGTGCTTTGGCTGGTTGTATGCACGAGTTGTGTTATATTTTATGACTCTCTTGTACCTCATATTTGATTATAGTGGAGCTATTTCATTGGTCTGGACGATCTGTGGTTTTTACTTCTCACATCGAGGAGGTTTTCCATGCTAAAATCCTTGGTGTGTGCTTGTTGATTTAGTTGATTTATTTGCCTTGATTGCTGTTGTCATAGCCCATAGGGTGTTAGAATTACTTGAATATTGTTCTAGTATTGGATAATTATACTGCATCTGCTGCGTTGTTTTATCATGTATATGAGAATTTCAATCGATATATTTTAGTTTCTTAACTTCAAATCTATTTTATTTTATTTTATTTTATTTTATTTTACTTTTGGTAAAATATTAAAATAAAATTCGAAGATTCATAAATAAAAGAAAAAAATTAAGAAATGAATTACTAAATCAAGATAATAAGATTTATATATGATAAAAGTTGCAAACTCAAGGATGAAATAAGAATGAAATCACTGTTAAATCCATATAGTAAGATTTACACATGATAAAAGTTATAAAATGATGATTAAATTCTTCAATTTCTCACACACCCAACATTATGGGTAATTTTCATAGCACTCGGCCTTTCAAATCCAAATGCATTGTTGCAACTAGCAAGCCACAAAAGATTAGATCACTATTTAAATTATGGCCTTGCATGCTTAATGTTGGTCTCGAATCGGGTTTTTGAATTTTGAGACATAACTCATAGTTATTAGGTTAAAAGAGACCGGCCTCTAATATGTTCATTTTAAGTGAACATTTTTTTTTTTTTGAAAAAAAGTTCTCCAATATTGAATAAAGAACCAACTTGATTTTTATCTATTTTTATTTTATGAAAGACAATATAAATACTTTAGCACTCATCATTATTACTTCAAGACAATACCAACAATACTATTCTGTTAAAAATGGTTTTTTTAGTATCTATGATTAAGGTAGTTACGCTATAAACAACATTAGCAACACCTAAACAGATGGTAAAGTTAAAGTTGTACTTTTCTATATTTTGATAATACTTTTTATTTTGATTTTTGAAATTAAAAAATGTTAATTTGATAATACATTAGGCGAACTTTATGCAAATTTTTTTTTTTAAAATGGAAGTTTGATCATCAGTGCAATGTTATTGCATCTGTACCACATCTTAGAGTGCAGAATTTTTTTTAAATAAATAAATAAAATAAAATATTTATACATATAAACACGCTCCTAGATTTTTATCAATTTGGGCCGTTGTTACTTAACACGAGCCTGAGAACTACATGTTGATGGATCAACATAACACGAGGGGTGGTAGCCCGCGTTAAGCTCTTTTTGGGCTGGGCAAAGGCTAACACGGGCTTGGATGTGGCGTGGTGGGTAACATGGTAGATCCTGGCCCGTGTTGTGATATTGGGGCAATGTGGCCCATGTTAGCAACTTGGTGGTGAGTGGCCCGTGTTGCTAACATGGTGGAGCCTAGCCCGTGTTGCCATCATGCCTATAAATACAACGTGAAACCCTCAACAGACCCTACTTCACTTCCTTCCTTTAACTCTCCATCTACTTTCTTTCAAATTTCCATTATCTTCTTTCTTTGAGTAGCAGCAAGTGGTAAGTGAGCATGTCTGCGGAAGGCAGTGGCAATGGCAGGGGCAGGAGAGCGAGAGGTGATGGGGCTCAACCAAACGAGCTGGATGCGGTGGATCCAAATGGTTTGCAAAGATTGAATTGCTCGTGGCACATTGTAGGAGTACTTCACACAGGTACCTGTAAGGAAAATATTTCTTAATTAGTTTTGCATTATACTAAAAAGTAATGTGATTATTAGTAGCATGTTGTTAGGATTAATTAATTTATAATCATGTTAAGTTATATGAATTTGTAAAATATTAAGCAATAAGGTAATAAGAAGTAATTTTTTAATTTGTATTTTGGTTGTTAGTAATATAGGAATTAGTAACATAGTATATGCTAATAATATTTTAATATTTTAATATGCTAACATAGTGTATGCTAACATAGTATATCCTAATAATGTGTAGTATTATTAGTGTAATGTTTAGTGCTTTAGTAAAGTAGTAAGTAGTAATATTTTAATATAGTATATGCCTCTGTATTGAATAGTAATATTTTCTTAAGTAGTTTAAGTTATATTAATTTATATTATGTTAACTAGTAAGGTAATAAGTAGTCATTTTTAAATTCGTAGTATGTCAATTAGTGATATAGTAATTAGTAAAATAGTATATACTAATAATATGCAATGTTATGTAATGTAATATTATTAGTGTAATGTTTACTGAAGTGGTAGATCGTAAATTTTTAGTATAAAATATGGTAATGAGTTGAGTAGTAATATTTTCTTAATTTGTTTAGGTTGTATTAATTTGTAACGTATTAATTAGTAAAAGTACGAATTATTTATATTTTCTTAGTGATATTTTAATTAGTAATACAGTAATTAGTAATTTAATAATATGTTAATTAATACGGTTATCTAGTAATTTAGTATTTTTAATAACGTAGTAATAGTTTAGAAATTTAGTAATATATATATTTCTTGGATACAGTGTGACTATTTTTTTTATGAACTAACCAAGATGTGCTAATAGAATTTTTATTTATAAACATGCAGAGGGAGCGTGTGCTCTTGCACAGGCAGTGTGCATGCATGATGCCTCCACCTCCTCAGTTGATGCAATATATCAGGCAGGCGGGTTTTGAACACGCAGTGCAGCTGCGTGACTTTTGCTTTGACGTTGCCCTCCTCTCCGTATTCGTTGAGCGCTGGAGACCCGAGACCCACACTTTCCACCTCCCGTGGGGCGAGTGCACCATTACCCTCCAGGATGTGACATATCACTTAGGTCTGCGCACGAACGGTGCGCCAGTGGGGGGATGTCTGCGTGACTTTGTCAGACATTATCAGACTGAGCCGTGGGACATGGTCGAACAGTTTCTGGGGGCACGACCACCACCCGTTCATGATGAGAGGAGGGTTGTTTTCACGATCCGCATGAGATGGTTGCGGGAGAGGCTTGACCATATGCCGGCCGATGTTGATGATCATACGCTGAGGCAGTATGCCAGGTGCTACATACTGCTATTCATAGGAGGTTACTTGTTGCCCAACACGTCTAGCAATCTAGAGCATATTCGTTGGGTTCCACTACTGAGGGATTTTGATGAGTGTGATGCGCTGTCTTGGGGAAGGCGTGCTTGCATGGACGTATAGGTCCTTGTGCGATGTTTCGAGGAGGGGGAGGACCAACGTAGCTGTGTGTATTCCGCTGGTCATTTCATGGATTTACCACAGATTTAGAAGTTTTTGTTCTCCTGCGGTGGATGTTATTGCGTGGCCTCTAGCTACCAGGTAATGTGACCGATTATTTATGATTTTAGCTTCTGTTGAAGTTAGTCGTACATTATATATCTTTTTGCGGTGTTTGTAGGCTGATAGGTTTTCAGCAGCTGGGCAGAGACAGACAGGAAGGTCGACTACTGAGGGTGACGCAGGAGATCAGCCACACATTTCTCTGGCACGTCCGCAGTGGTTCGATCATGACATCATAGGCTCCTCATCTATGATGCAGGCTTCACATGCATCCCAGCCTTTCCCAGTTGCATCTCCCGATCCGTCCCTACAGTGCATCTTCGATGTCGGGAGCCTTGATGACGTTTTCGACATGATACGGACCCCGGATACGGTTGTTATGTCTCAGGCGGCATCCTTCAGGACATTCAGGAATCATCGCCTAGACCTCAGTAGCTCGACATTCATCGCATCTCCCCACCCATCCCACGGAATGGGATCCACTGTGAGTGACTTGGGTGGCACCGGAGCTCAGTACGGGACCCCACCAGCATACTATGACTTCATGAGTGGCCCGATCCCGACCACAACTCAGGCCGAGACAACACCTACGGAGCCCTCTCCTCCGCTTCCTCCCCATAGACCCACGAGGACAATTAGACCACCTCCATGCGGCATCGGTGGGCACTTACATCATGGTAGTGGATACATGTGACCCGACTATCTTTTTTTAGTTGTTGTTAGATAGTATTTTTATGTTACTTATTGTTCAGAATTTGAATGTGTTTAGGGTTTAGGTTTCCTTTTATCGATGTGTTTAGAGCAAGTCTCTATGTAATTTGAAATTCCTTCGAGGATTATGTATTTTGATGCACTTTTCATTATATGGATTATTGTATGTTGTAACCACGATTCGTGTGTTTCAGAACTGTTAATTTTATCTCTGTATCGATATATTTATTTTCCGTGTTAGTCTTGTTTTATTTTTTGAATTATTATATATCACGTTGTTTTACATTATATATTTACTTTTATATTGTTTTATATGTAACACGACCTAGGGTGACCCAATTTCTCACCGCGCACCTGCCAGGCCCGTGTTAGGCTCCAAATTCGACGATATTTATTTCTTATTGATAAAATACATAAAATATTATAAATAAATATAAATAATAAATAATAATCATTTACAAATAATTAAAAAAGTTCACAAATATTAAATATTAATGGTATACTCCTTAAATAAATAATTAGTTATAAATATTTTATTATAGGTTATTTGTAATCATAAATACTCATAAATAATTATAAATACTAGAAACTGCTAAGTAAATCACGCATTTTTCATTAAATTGATTAAGTTAAATATCAAATTTACCTAATTATAAATAATTACAAAAAATTAATTATAAATATTTATGAATAATTGCAAAAAATTAATTATGAACACTTATGAATAACAAATATTCATAAATAATTACAGGTATTTACAAGTATTCATAAATAATTATACATACTTATAAATACTCATAAAATTTTTTTTAACCATTATTAATAAACAAAAATACTTGTAAGTAACTAGTATAAAACTTTTAGAAAATATTACGTTTTTATTAAATAATAATATAAACTAATTTATCTAATTTTTAACTAAATAATTAGTCTCTAGCTATATAAAAAAAATTTCTTAAGAAATGATTTGACATTACTCATTAATTAATAACATTCCCCTTTATTTTATGAGCTTCAACTTACATTGATGGTTCAACAATTATACGGTCTAATAATTATTTATCCCATCGCCATAACCATGAGTAACACACTATTTGATGGAAACCTTAAGCAAAATGAGAAAAATAAATGCACTATTGTTAATGCAATATATGCATGCCTTCTCATACACACAATTTTTGTAGCAATAAATAAGTCACCCCAATTTTGCCATTAGAACCAACAAGAAGTGCTGCTGGTAGTAACCATTTACATGCACTGAACTTTACAGTAAAAAGGAAGGCCCATTATGGATATTATTGTTAAAATCCAATTAGTTAATTAATCTCAGATTGTGACTAGTATCCATCCAAGGTTGATTTCATGTGTTTGTGTATTTCTTTTCGGTTGGGATCCCCTTACATTATTAAAACATTAAATGTAAGTCCTGCCATATTTATATTATTAAATAATTTTTTTATTATAAAGCATGAATTTGATCAATAATTCATTTTTGAAATCTTTTTTTAATTTAGGGCTTTTATATATATATATATATTATTTCTTTAAAATTTCATAAATTTAAAAATAATTTGAATATTTGACATATTTCAACATGTGATTTTATTTTGACACGGGAAAATACAAATAAATATTAATTATCAGATTCCATATCTATATATTGATATCTATCTTTTAAATTTTTTTTATATTGAAAAAAGGTCCCTTTGTAAGCAAGACCTTCGCTATTACGTTGTGTTAGAGTATAATTAGGAATTAAAATCAATTAGCATCAGTTAGCATATTATGTATTTATGATAGAGTATATTTAGGAGTAAATTAGGATCAGTTAGCTTCATGTGTGATATTACGTCTTTATTAGTTTGATTCATTTAGCAGCTATAAATACCCCTTTGTACATTGTATAATTCATTCATTCAGATTATACACATTAAATTCACTTTCAGGTTACTCTCTCTTGTTTCTAACATGGTATTCAGAGCTTAGGTCTTTTTTTTTTTTTTTTTTTCAGATGGCACATTAGTTTCTTCCTTTTTCTTCTTCTAGATAGCCTTCTTTGAGCTCTATTTTCGACTCTTTATCGACGCTTTGGTTCGTCACAGACCTTACCATCCTCTTCGTCTTGCCGTCACGAGTTCAACGAGCCCGGTTTCGTCGCTGGAAACCTCTTCACGCGCCTCCACGCGCCTTCAAAAAATGGCTGTTCAATCAGCCTTGCTCCCTCTCCAGACTCTTCAGGGATCGTTGGATCAAAGGGCTTGATTAACGGCTCAGATCCCTCCACGGCTTTCAATCCATGTGCCTTCTTCCTAGCCACTCAGATTTCGCCACGTGTGCCATCCCCCATTCTTGCACCCGGCCCGACCCACTTCGACCCGCCCGATCTGGTTCGGCCTATTCCCGTTATCCTTAATGGCTCCAACTATGCTCATTGGGTTGAAGCCATGAGAGGTTTCCTTAAGGGACACAAATTATGGCGTTTTGTGATTGGCGATATTGCTTGCCCCGTTAAGTCCACTGTCACTACCACATCAATCGATGGGACCTCAAAATCCACGGAGCTTGTTGAAAAAGACTTTGCTGAGAAATTGGAAGATTGGGACAGTAAGAATCATCAGATTATTACTTGGTTCCGCAACACCTCCATTCCAGGTATTCATTTACAGTTTGGGCGCTTTGAAACTGCTAAAGAGGTATGGGATCATTTGACAAATGCTATACTATTTCTGATCTCTCTCATCAGTACCAATTGCTAAAAGAGCTTCAAAGTCTTAAGCAAGAACATGGCCAAGCTGTTTTTGATTTTCTTGCTCAAATGGAAACTGTTTGGGATCAGTTGACCTCCTGTGAGCCTGTTCTTAAGGACTCCACCGATGCTAAAGCCTATGAGGATTATCGCAATCTCCCACGTCTCATTCAATTCCTCATGGCTCTTACTGATTATTATGAGCATGTTAGAGCTTCTCTTCTTCATCAGAATCCTTTGCCTAGTCTTGAAGATGCCCTTCCTCGTCTCAAGTCCGAAGAGACTCGTCTCGGCTTGACTCGCTCCAAGAGTGACCATGTTTTTGCTGCCACTGATAGAAAAGGAAAATTGTGTCGCAACTGTAACCGTTATGGGCATGCCTTCGCAGAATGTCCTTCTATTGAATGTCGTAAATGCAAACAGAAGGGACATATAGGCCCTAATTGTCCCAAATTATTTTGTCATTATTGCAAGCTCACGGGACACCTGATCACTGCTTGCCCTACTCGCCCTCCGTGTTCGGATTAGAACAAGTATCACCCTCGTCTCTCTCACTCTCAGAATGTGCCTACTTCTACTGCTGCTGCTGCCACAGAGTCCCTCAACCCACCGTCTGTCTCTTCCTCTGATATTGAGTCTCTTCTTGAGCAACTTCTCTCCTTTTCTGGTAATACCCCTGCTGTTCTTTCCACTCCTCCAGGTAACTCTAAATGGTACTTTGATTCTGGTTGTTTCAATCATATGTCTCCTTTGCGTCACCTTTTCTTGTCTTTGTCTACCACTTCTACTGCACCTTCTGTCAACACCGTTGATGGTTCCCTTTTGCATGCAACCCATAAGGGTCTCCTTTCACAGCCGAATCTTAATCTCCCTGATACTTATTTTGTTCCAAAATTAAACTTTAATCTTATTTCTGTCGGTCAACTTGTTGATCTTGGTTTTGATGTCAATTTTTTTATTTCTGGTTGTCGTGTGCAGGATCGTCGGACGGGACGGGTAACCGGGACTGGATGTAAGGTCGGAAGGCTGTTTGAGCTCGAAAACCTTCATGTTCCTTCTTCAACAAATCTTTGTGCTGTTTCTTCTTCTTCTTCTACTCCTCACCTATGGCACTGCCGTCTTGCTCACAGCTCGTTAGGAAAAATGCGTCCTCTTTTGTCTAAGGGAGTTTTGGGTCCAGTTAGTAAAGTGTCTTTTGATTGTACTTCTTGTCAGATTGCTAAACAACTGATGCGGTGTTTCACAAACCCTAGATCTTGGCAAGTATACCGAATCGTATCAAGTAATATACCACAATGAAGTGGAGTATCGATCCCACGAGGATTAAAGGATCAAGCAATAACTACTAATTAATTTGCCTAATCAGATTGAATCAAAAACAGAATGTGTAGTGAGACTAAGAATTTCGAAAACTAGTAGAAGAGAAATCAGAAAATTACTTGATTGTAAACAATGATGAGAGAACTGTTAAGAGATCTGGAGATGG
>JASCZI010001179.1:0-16655 GCA_036250425.1 Stylosanthes scabra | reverse complement strand
TTTATTTTTTTTTTTTTTTTTTTTTTTTTTTTTTTTTTTTTTTTTGTGTGTCTTCTCTCTAAGTATTGCAAAGTTACATAACCACCGTTACTATTATAGTCATCATAATCATAATAACATGATAGCTAGAATTCACCTCTTATAGTAGACTCTTCTTTCCATTAACTTTAATTTATCTTTTATTTTGGATTTTATTTTTCATTTTTAATAGGGCTAATATTGAAGCTAGTCTTCCAAAAAATTATGTATGTAGGAGTAAGTTTTGTTTTTAAAAGATTCAATATCTTAATTTGGATTCTAGAATGATCAACTTAGGTTTTGTTAAATTGGTTGCTTTATTAACGTGTTATGATTAAATGTTATGTAAAATTGTGACACTTGGCAAGCTTTAACTTATGCCATCAATAAAATTAATTTAATTAATTAATATCAACTTACTAATTCATTTAAATAAATATTTAAAATTCAAATTCTGTCTTTTATATACAATAGTTCATTACCCATCGAAACCCTCTTGAATAGTAATAATGATACACTACGTGAGCAGAAGATTATTATTAAGGGATGATACCACAAATTGCCTAGTGTTAATACTTTTACAAACAAAGTTGGTCTCCCTCGTACTCTATATATATTTATATATATTTGAAAAGCCTTCTTATATATATGTCATGTTAATATGTGACATGCGTTTACTTTTGCTATACCATTTTAAAATTAGTCAACTATACTTTTAATTGAAACATAAAAATTTCTTATTGTTTCAAATTGGCCCCAAATATGTTTTATATTTAAAATTAACTATATAGTTTTATTTTTTGGTGCCTTAATTAATTATAGTATAGTTTGATATATACGTTACTAAGATGCGAGTCCTTCTAATTAAATCTTGAAATACTAAAATACCATTTATTAGATTAACTTTTTAAAAGGACTAAGTATCATTTTAAGTATTTTGACCGAAAATCATTTTAGAAAAAATTTCAAAAACACTAGAATGCCCTTATAGGATTAATTACCATACAATTGCTGGGTTGTGTTAGCATTTAGAAATATAAATTTGAATTTGATTTCAAAAAGAATAGAATACCATCTTAGGATTAAATTTGTTTAGTTGTTTAAGAAATCTAAAATTTGAATTTTATTTTAAAAATAATAAAATAAACTTTTAAGATTAAAGTTGTTTAATTGTGTTAGAATTTATAAATTTGAATTTGAGATATAGTTGCTTAATTGGGTAAAAATACTTTCATTTTAGATTTAGTTTAAGGATATTTCATTTTTTATATAAATAAACAACCTTAATGATAAAAACTTAATTTAGTATTCTTAAAATTAATACTTAAAATAGTAGTTAAATCATTTCAACATAAATAGATACTTTAAGGAAATTTTAATTATTATTAGCATTTTAAATCAAATTCAAATTATGAAGTTCCAACAGAACTAAACACGTTTATCATTCAAGGGTAATTTAGTCTTTTTAAGATTAACTAAAATGATAGTTTCTGTCTTTTATTAATTAATGAAAAGTAAATTTTAGATTTCTTAAAATAAATAATCAAACGTAAATAACTAAATATCAAATTAGTAAAACAATTGAACATGTTTAACATTAAAAAGGATATTTTACTTTTTTAAAGGTATTCCAAATAAGGTTATTAAATCTTTTTGAAAAAAAAAATAAAACTAAATGATATATATTATAGTCTTCTTGAAATTAACAGTCTTAGCTAGGTAACCAATAAAAAAAATCCATCAACGTCAGTCAACAATAAAAAAAATCTAAATTTATTTGTAATTACTATTTTACACTTATATCTAATTTAACTAAGGTTATCTAACTAATTGTTAGTTATCAACTCTTTCTCTTTTAAAATATATTTGCATGTCTATAAGAATAATTTAGATTTTTAAAATTATTTCTAAAATGTGTTTTAATCTTTTAAATTTAGCATAGAAAGTTTACTTAATATTTGTAGAAAGTAACCAAAAGATCATTTTGGCCTTTTGAAAATTCAAATATAATTTTTAATATCTACAATAAAACAATTCTATATATATAAGAGTGTTTTAGTCATTTTAAGAATAATGCTATGGGTTATATTTTGAGTCTCCTCAAAATAAAATGATATTTCTAATACAATTATTAGAATAATTAAATTTGTTTTACTAGAATAATTAAATATTTTTCTAAATTGATATTTAGAAAAATACTAAATTGGTATACAGTAATTGATAATTGATATTTTGTATTTATAGAATAGTTAATTCAATAAATAAGTTTTTCTTGAAAACTATCACGCAACAGTACACCTTTAAAATTGCAAACTCAACAAATAAATAGGTATTGCTATAGAATAATTGATGGCTTATTTTTTCTATTTATGTAAGATAGTTGAATAAATAAGTTTTTATTTTTGCACACTCCCCAAAGTGCAAACTCAGTAAATAATAAATAATTATGATATATTTTTTGAATGTCTTCCTATCCCTACTAAGATATACATTAATTTGATTATTATTCAGGTTCTTATGCGACAAGAGCTTCATTGCGTAAGAGTGAGAAATTGTCAAATGATTATAATATGAAGACACCCCTGCAGCATAATTTGAAGCATAATCACAGTGGCATCATTTTTGAAAGAGAATCTTCAATAATAATATGTGATAAACATGAAAAGAAATACGTTATGAATGTAACAAACTCATCAACACAATCACATGAAGCTGAACCACATTCAAAAACCATGTTGAAGAGCATCGTTGATGCTTTAGACGCTTTCCGCAAGTTTAGCAGACTTTATGCATTCGTTGGCATGGTTAATTTCATTCTTTTCTACCTTTTTTAAAGAAATTCAACCTTGGACAAAATAATAATGACTATTCTTCATTCTATCTTGTAAAATATTTTGTTTATATATTTGACAGGTGGTGGGTTCACTTTCATCATCGCTTCTTGCGGTGGATAATTTATCAGAGTTATATCCAACATTTTTCAATGGTTTTGTACAGGTGAATAAGCCTCAATATTTATATATATCGATGAGTACTAACATAAATATTCTAAAATTGTCTTCATACGAAGATTTTTCATTTTAATTATTGAATTAAAAATTGAATGGTTAGATTTTAATATATATAAAAGTGTTACTTTTTTAAAAATATTGCTATTTTTCTAAAAGTGTAGCTTTAAAGGCTAAATCCTCATATGAAGATGATTTTCACATCTTCATTTTTGGACTTGCCTTATATATCTAATGATTGCTATATATTACCTTATTTATTTACGGGGTTAGCACCAAAATATTTAGAAAATACTACGCTACACATATTCATGGATCTATTCAAAAAAATAATTTTTATTTTCTTTGTTATGACTCAAATTTTATATGCTATACTTTATTATTTCTATACTTAAAATTTCAGTACTATATTTTATTATTTATGTGCTTGACGCGTGAACCTATTAAGTATAAAAACACATGAATGAATGCATGAACGTGCGTACTTATGATTTATTCTAATATTTAATTGCTATTTCTAAAGTTTTCAATAATAAAAAAATCTTAATTTTATTAATGATAAAAATATAATAAAAATAATTAAGAAATACTTTTACAAGTTGGAAAAATTTAGTGGTTATTTTTGTGATTAATTTTTAAAAACTTTATAAGTAAATATAAGTGGTTTACTCTTTATTTATTCAGTAATCTACACATCCAATCATTTAGTCAAACCAAGTCTAACCAAATGTTTTTCTCCCACTCTCATCTGGCGCGTCTATTACACGCCCAAAACTCACTCTTCCAAAATTTCAAAACCACAAAAACGTAAACCCAGTTTCTTCGCCTCCGCCTCCTCCTCCTCTTCCTCATTCTACTACCTTCTACTGCATTGCCATCTTCATTACTATCGCCGCTGTCGTTGTCGTCGATGCTGCCGCCATGGTTGCTGCCGCCGTGATTGTTGCTGCCACCACCATCTTCATAACCTTCTTCTTCTTCCTCTTCTTCCATTTTCTATTCTTCTTCCTCCTCCTCCTCCTCCACGTTATGTTGTTGTTGCTTTTGTTGTTATTGTTGTTGTTGCTGCTGTTGTTGATGTTGATAATCAAAAACTGAATTGGATGTTCATGAAAAAACAGAAACTGATTTTCATATAAAATAGAAACATATTTTTATATAAAAGAGAAACGGATTTTCATATAAAAACTGATTTGGATTTTCACAAAAAACAGAAACAGAATTGAATAAAAAACCGAAACGGATTTTCATGAAAAACAGAAACGGATTTGGTTCCACACCTAGGCATGGTCTTGTTTACGCCCAGGCATGAGTTTGGATCACGAAAATAGAAACGAATTTTCATAAAAAAACAGAAACGGGTTTTCATATGTAATAGAAACGGATTTTCATATAGAGAAACTGAATTGGATTTTCATGAAAACAGAAACGGATATTGAATGAAAGTAGAAATGAATTTGAATGAAAGTAGAAAGTTATCATTCAAATGTACTCAAATGTACTCAATCTTCTTCTTCTTCTCTACTGACAATGATATTACCATCATCCTCCTCCTCTTCTTCTTCTCCTGCTTCTTCTTCTTCTTCTCCTACTGTTGCTGCTCCTTCTTCACCTCCTACCGCTGCCGCTGCTTCTCCACCACTTTCTCCTCCTTCTCCGCCGTCGTTGTCGCTGCCATTGTGGTTATCGTCATCGCTGTTGTCATCATCGTTCTCCTCCGCTTCTTATTGTGTTGAAGAGAAGAAAAAAAAACACAATAACAAAAGAGGAAAGCACGCGTGTGGAAGAGGAGTTTAGTTGGACTTGGTTGGCAAAATTACTTGGTTGTCTATAATTATTGTTATTTATATATGTATTTGTTTCGTTGTCCATTTTTCTTAGCTTTAAAATATGTAGTAATGCATTTTTAAAGTGTTTTACTAATATTGAGTCTCCCTCTCGTTCTTTTTCTCCCCTTTGTTTAAAGTGTATGACAGCTTACTTCTTCATGCATATGTACATTGTTGGAATAAATCAATTGGCTGATCTTGAAATAGACAAGGTATGAACTTATAGTACTAACTACTAAATACATTATATTGTTAGATATATATCCCCACTAGAGTCATAATTTGTTTCTTTATACAAAGTATATAGAAGTTAGATATAGTGCCTTCATTATTTATTATATTTGAACCCATATTCAAGATAAACTTAAGATTGAGTCTAAGAACTAATTAATGATATAATTTTTTTATTCTGCTTATATATATGTAGTTATATTATTGGCCCCACTATCAAAAACTTATTTACAGTTTTTCTTATTTTTGACCTGTGGTGCATTTTTCTTCTATTGTAGATTAACAAGCCATATCTTCCGTTGGCATCGGGGCATTATTCCTTCAGAAATGGAATCATAATTATAACATCGTTTTTACTTACGGTACCATTAATTTAAATGTGGCCTTGAATATATTATTAAATAATCTGTTTTTGGAGTTTGAATAGTATATATACTGTTTGTATGACATTTTTTTATGCGTAATATTGTACACATCCGTACATACTATTTAGCAATACAGAAAAATATAAATATTAGCACGGAAAAATGTAAATTTATGTGTTAATATTCACATTTTTCCGTGTTGTTGAAGATCACATAGATTAATTCTTTTTTATCATATAATATTTTTTTAATGGTCAATAAAAGTTAATCATTTAAAACTTGAGACGAAAAGGTTTAACTTGACAATTTTATATATATATATATATATATATATATATATATATATGTGGTGGTTATATAGTTTTAGTGATATTAAAAAGTGTTACTAAAAATATAATATCACTTTTTTTTACTATCTATTAATACTTTTAATTTGATTAATATAAAAAAAAAGTTATAAAAAATAAAAAAAATATCACTTTAATGCTAAAGTTGTTTACCCACCCACCGTAATCTGTGTATTTATGTATTTAAACTTTGGAGGATTCAAAGTAATAATAGTTATCTATATCCTAATTATATAAATATGGTTTTATCAAATAACAAATTAAATAAAGGGAAGAAAAAAGAAAAGAGAAAGAAAATAGAGCTGTACGTTGGTTGTAGTCATTTTTTGAAGATCAACATTAACAAGGTTAGATGCTTAATTATTCTTCATGGTTTTTGTACAGAGCGTTGGAATTGGATGGATGATAGGATCAAAAATATTGCTTTGGACTCTTTTTGCCAGTTTTATTCTGATGACTGGCTATTCAGTTGATGTGAGTTGTTTTGCATATTACTTATAAATTTATTTATATTTTAATTTCCTTTGAAATACATCCATTATCTATTTTAAAAAAAATGTTTAAAATATCCAACTTGACATAATATTAATTCTTCTAAAAATTATTCAACTTGAAATACGTCTCTTTGGTTATTATAAATATATAGGTGTCTAACAACTCAAGATTCGTTTGACAATATTTTTAATTAGTTAGATAATGTCACATTATTATTTTCCGCCATCTTAGCTTCCTGTTCCAACCCATTGAAAAAAAATGATTTAAAGGTAATAAGAAAATAGGTTAACCATATAAGATGATAGATATAGTTGAGAGGTAATGGTAAAAATCCTTCTAATTTACTTTACTGTCTTAGAAAATAGGCTTAAGAATTTTTTTTCATTTTATTTTCAGAATTTTGTGATAAAAAAATACATTCTGTTTTTATTTCTAGTTTTATATTTTTCTTAACAAAACTATAATAACAATGAATATTAATAAAACAATTAATCTTGGTGTACACCTCTTTTTGGTGTACACCTCCAATCAAGTCCCAAACGAACAAATTTTTACTACTAGAACGAACAGGTTTTTAATCTGTTCGTGTCAACTATAAAACATGTTTATTGTATATATAGATTTCTGTTCGTACACGAACAGAATATTACTACTAGAACGAACAAGTTTTTAAAAACAAACGAACAGGTTTTAAAATCTGTTCGTGTTTAACTATAAAAACATGTTCGTTGTATATATAAAAACCTGTTCGATTGGGACTTGGCTGAAGATGTATACCAAAAAGAGGTGTACATATAGCGTTGTTGTTAAAAAAATAGAAAAATTCAAAACATTAACCAAAATGAGCCATAGAGATACACTGAGTTTCATTCTATTTCTAAGAGAGGTTGGTCAAGCTTGAATAATTAATTATATGGATTTACTATTTAGGACTCATCGTAATATTAATTTTTACTTTTCTCATCAAGATTGTTGTTCAACCTATATTATTTTCACATATGTTATCAAATAAAATATTAGTGAAACAAATATGCTATAAAGTTTGCAGATAGTAACTCACTCTCTCCATAATTCTGTATTACAATTACATTATTCATACTTTCTATAATTAATATTGTTATTCATTTATTTTTTTTAAATTTTGCAGCTACCCTTTTTGAGATGGAAGAAATCTACAATTACTTCAGTGATGTCTAATGTAATTTCTATGGTGATATCATTTAATCTTGGTCCCTTTTTTCACATGAAGGTATTCTCACACTAAAACATTATTATTACTCTTTAGAAACATATAACATTCTAGATGTTGATGCCTTGGATTTTATTATGTGAATATATAGTAGCAATATGATGAACTACTTTGAATTATCATATTATCTGTTATTGCATTTTACAACCTTAGCTTTGATTCTTGGTAATTAAGCTTTCATGGGAGTCTAATGTATTAATTATTATTGGGTTTCAAATGCATACTATGCATGATGTGTAGACTCATGTGCTCAAGAAGGCAGCTGTCTTTCCAAGATCACTAGTTTATGCTGTTGTGGTCATGAGCATTTTCTATGCCGTTATAGCATTGTCCAAGGTAATTAAAAAAAAAAAAAACTTTTTAAGCTACCAAAATGAAAATTTAATTTGTATATAAAAATTTGATATTGCAATATGTTCATTTATCTTATGTAACATAATTTTTTGAAATTAATTAAATAGGATATACCTGATATTGAAGGAGACAAAATAGCAGGTTTACAAACTTTGGTTGTACACTTGGGACCTAAGAAGGTATCTTATCTATTCATGTGATATATATCATGACTAGCTAGATTGTGTTATCATAATTAGCTTACACATTTATCGTGTATTTTTTCTTTTAGGTATTTTGGTTTTGTGTTTCACTTCTTGAAATGGCTTGTGGAGCTGCTATTTTAATTGGAGCATCCTCTCCTGTTCTTTGGAGCAAAATTTTTGTGGTAATATTATTATGTTCAATTTTATTATTATCTTGAATTTAAAAATCTAAAATGATTATTTTAATTTCTATTTGAATTAAAAAAAAAAAAAACTCACCTGGCCTATTTACATATATCTTAGGGTTCAACCATCAAAATAGTCTTTACAATCTTGGTAGACAAATCAATTGTTTCTCTTCGTAAATACAAAATTATGTTGACTTTTATTTTTGACATGAAAATTACATTGACTTAGAATTTTATATATATATTAGATAACTTCAAAGGTTCAATTGTTTGTCCTCCAATTCATATGGATTTTTATTCTATGAGGCTTTCAAGATCTTGAACTTATAAACCTACAATACTTTACAAACACATACATCAAGAATTAAGATTTTTTTTTTTAACATAAAATAGGCTCAGAGGAAAGGCTAAAGGTAGACAAAGTCAAGCCTCTAAAATAACTCATACAAGACAAGACAAAAAAAAAATCTAGCAAATAATAGGCCAAAATCAAGCTTATCAATTTTCATAAGTCCAAAAAAAAAAAAAAGCTTATCAATTTTCTTTTTTTTTTTCCGAAAGTTTGTTTATTCTCGACCAAAGGGAGTACAGTCAATGACCTCAAACGATCCCCTTCGATATTGTCATCAAGGATCGGAGAGGACAGTACAAGTTACAATCATCCAGCATCAAGAGAATTACATAAAGAACACAACATAGCTAATAAAAGTACCTCACCCTTAACACATCAGTAACCAGTTTGTTCAATTATCTATTACCCAACACCGCAACCATTTCATGAGATCTTGTGGACTCCTATCAGCACACGAATCCATATAATCATCATCCCTATGACATCAGCTATCGTCCCATATCATCCATCTCCCTTTCCTTTCTTTAGCCATTTCTTCCCATTGTGATTTGGCTTTGAACTCATTCATCGGCTTGTACACCAACTTGACATCCTCAAAGATATCCTTCATGTTATGAGTTTTGTTTCGAAGGAACTTGCTATCCCAACTCGTGCCCTGCTCTCCCCCAGCCCAATCTACAATGTTTTTACATCCCGATATCAGCCGTGCACTTCCATTTCTAACATTGAGTTCTTCTAGTAGAAACTGTACAATCATTTCTAATCCTTTAAGTTGTGCCTCACCCTCTGTATTCACCTCAATCTCTTCACCCATCCACACTATAATTTTCCCATCCTCCTTTGTGAAGTAGCCACCTACTACATACACATTACTATTTATATCCAACCAGTAGCAGTGCCACCAAGACGGCTCTTGTACCACCTATTCCAATACCTCACCTCTGATCCTTCTATTTCCTTTCTTCCTAGCCAAAAACCATTCTTGGACACAATAATTCATTTGCTGCCAAGCTCCTTCCCATCCTAGCATTTTGTTCTCAAAGATAGCATTATTCCTAATCCTCCAAACAATCCAGACTATGACAAACCATAACATTAGCCATTTGGTTCGTTTCTTCCTACATACCGTTTGTTCCAACCAACACTCAAACCCACAATTAATAGTTTCACACTCTACCCACACCACCCCTCCCCAAACAGCCGCCAACCAACGTAATTTAGAAGCATATGAACAATGTATAAACAAATGGTTTACCGTTTCAGTTCCCTGGCCGCATAGCACGCACTTCTCCTCTCCTTGTCTAATTATACCTCTTTTCAGCAACATGTCTCTAGTCTTGAGGCCACCGGTTAGAGCGAACCAGGCTAGCATTTCTACTCTCGGCGACACTAGTCCTCGCCAAAGATTATCATAGACATGCTTCATCAACGGGGAGCCCAACTCACGGCCAATAGCTGCCAGAACAAAGGACTTCACTGAGTATTTTCCTTCAGCATCAAACAACCACGCTGCCTTATCTCGAATACCTGTAGAAAGAGAAACAGTTTCTAAAAGTGTTTGCAACTCTCTTATTTGTGTACTCTCACTCTCGAAGAAACCTCTTCTCCATTGGAGGTTCCAGGCCCACTCGGTACCGATCCACACACCACAATCTTGAACGCAGTTTGTTTGCATACTAGAGACCCTATACAGCCGTTGGAATCTATCTTTGAGAGGGACATCGCCAATCCACACATCCTCCCAAAATTTGATATGTTTCCCATCTCCAATGCACATTTTCCAGCCCTCTAAGTAGAGCCGTTGAATGGTTGTATTTCTCATACCGATATCAACAATATCCTTCAACGGTCCATTTGATCTAGTGCACTTCTGATTCCAAACCCGATCTTCTTTATGAATGTTATAGCATGATCCCACTATTCTCTTCCATAAGGGTTCATCTTCCTCAGCAAACCTCCACCACCATTTAAATAGTAGTGCAGCGTTTTTTATCACCAAATCCCCAACTCCTAGTCCCCCATGCTCCTTGGGTTTTTGGATTGTGCTCCATTTGATGGTTGGCCATGCTTTCTTATCACCCTTTGCTCCCCAAAAGAATCTTCTTTGGATTTGTATGATTTTCTTCTCCACCGCACTAGGCATTTTGAATAATCCTAAATAGTAGAGATGAAGACTATTAATTACAACTTTGATGATCACTAACCTTCCAGTTCTTGTGAGTAAATTTGCTTTCCAAGATGACAGTTTCTTTTCAATTTTATCTAATAGGGGCTTCCATGTACTTATCCTTCTTGGGCTCGCACCAAGGGGAATACCGAGATAGGTGATTGGTAAAACTCCGAGTTGACATCTCATTGCACCTCTTAGCTGCTCCGCCCGAATTCTGTCGCAGTTTACCAGAATAACTGTCGACTTCTCAAAATTTAACTCGAGGCCAGTCATCATGCCAAAACACTGGAGCATACGCCTGTAATTTCTCAGTATTTCTGGATTTAGAGGACAGAATAGCACCGTGTCGTCCGCAAACTGGAGGTGTGTTAGAGGTATTTTATGTTTTCCAACTAATAACCCTTCCACAAGTGCTTGCTCCTGCGCCTTTATCACCATCTTGTTCCACGCTTCAGCCACGAGCACAAAAAGAAATGGAGAGAAGGGATCTCCTTGTCTTAGGCCCCTCTCCATTTTGAAAGGCTTTGTTGGTGAGCCGTTGATCAGAACTGAAATCATTGCCGTATTCAACATTGCCTGTACCCATCTTCTCCATCTTCGCCCAAAGCCCATCCTCTGCAGAACCTGATCAACGAAAGACCACCTGACTGAATCGTAGGCCTTTCGAAAATCAAGTTTTATAATTACCCATTCCTTCTTCGTTCTTCTGAGCCATGCCACCGTCTCACAAGCGATCAGTGCCCCATCCAGTATTTGTCTGTTCTGGATAAACGCTGTCTGGCTTTCTCCCACAAGTCCACTCATTAGTGGTCGTAGTCGGGCCACCATTATTTTCAACACCACTTTGTAGAAGCTACCTACCATGCTGATCGGTCTTAGGTCCTCCATTGCTCTACCACCACCTTGTTTCTTAGCTAAGGCCACCCAAGTCATATTGATCTCACTTGGCATGTATTCCTCAACAAAGAATCTTTTAACCATTTCAGAAAATTCCTTACCTATAGTATCCCACACCTTCTTAATGAAGCACATGTTGTACCCGTCTGGTCCAAGGGCTTTTGTTGAATTACATGCCCATACCGCACTCCTTATCTCCTCATCACTAGGAGTGATTTCAATGGTCCCTGCCTCTTCAGCCGAGATTCTGTCCAGCATCCCTTCTTGTATCCTGATGTAAGGCATTTCTTTCTGTGTGTACAGGTTCTTGAAATAGTCTCTTGCAATCATCTTCACTCTAATCGGATCCTTCACCACCCTTGTACCGTCATAGACTTCTTCGATTATGTTCTTTCTTCTCCTCATAGTAGCCCTGACATGAAAGTATTTAGAGTTCCTGTCCATGTCTTTAACAAACTTTTCTCTTGATTGTTATCTCCAATAATCCGCTCTTCTTCTATACCATATTTCCGTCTGTTTCTTTAAGGCTTCCCTTCTTACTACGTTCTCGTCAACATTTATCCCACCCTCAATCTCTTCTTCTGATTTGGCTATTTCTTCCTCCAGCATCTAGATCTTTCAATCCATGTCCCCGAACTTCTTTTTATGCCACTCCCTCAAAGGCGCCTTCAACTTTTTTAGCTTTTCACTTGCTGAGGCACCCTGAATTTTGCACCATTCCTGCTTAAACATCTTTTTAAACTGCCCATGTGAGAACCATATGTCCAATGATCGGAACGGCTTGGGGCCCCAATCGGTTATCTCCCTTTCAAGTATGATTGGAATGTGATCCGATTTGGAGCAATTTACTGCTCTTACATTCAGCCCAGGTAATCTGTGTACCCATTCCGCATCCACTAGGAACCTATCCAATTTGCTTGCACTCCGCCCATTTCGCCAAGTGAATTTTCTGCCTACCAATTCGATGTCCACAAACTCCATTTCATCAATCCATCCCTTAAAATCAGCAACTCTAACTCTGTTAATTTTTCTGCTGCTTCGCTCCTCTTCACTTAGAACCTCATTGAAGTCTCCAAAAGCCATGACAGGGAGATTGAATCTTCTTTTGATCTCAGCAATTTCATTCCATGTTTCTCTTCTAGGTACAACTGGATTAGGGGCGTATATCAATAACATCATCACTTGTAGTTCTAATTCTTCTAATCTGCCCACCAAGCACAGCCATCTGCTTCCTTTGATGGCCTGTTCAAGTCTAAAGAATCCCTTCTCCCAAACACATAGTAGACCCCCTTTTCGATTTTCAGCGTCAATTGTCTCCCATTGATAATCAATGTTTCCCCATAACTTCCTAATTTCATACTCCTTAATACCCATAGCCTTTGTTTCCACCAAACCAATCATTCTAGCTCTATGTTTGTCCACCATCCCTTTAATACACCCCATCTTCCCCCCCTCTAAGTCCTCTATAGTTCCAATGGATTATCATTGATTAACAGTTGAGACACCTACCTCCTTTCTTCTCTGCCTTTTGCCGTTTACGTCGTCGTTCTTCTTTTCTCTGCCCTGTTCTGCTGCTTCCTCCGCCTTAGACCTCAGATACTTTTTGGCTAGATCACTGGCGTTTGACTCAAGCCCCAACCTGGTTCCAATGTCCCAAGTCTCATCAATTTCGTTCTCACTGTCCTCAATTTCTTCCTCTTGTTCCTGCCAAAGCCCTAATTCTTCTTCCTCCCTTATTGCTTCCTTCGTGAGTTTGTTTCTTTTATTCGCATCCTTCTGCCTCCTCGCCTTTTCTTTTATGCAGTCACTGAGTTTCAATGAAGTTCTTCTCTGTGATTTGGCTCTTTTGTGTTTCGTTTTCTCCTCCTCACTGTGTTTCTCAGATGTTCTTCCCACACACTCAATTTGGGGACGCCTAGTTTCATTCCCACTTACGGGTCTCTCGAACCCAAGTGGGACAGAGAGGTTCGAAGAATCACTTGTCGGATTCGGCCCAATTCCATGCTTGCTATACTCTTCATTCACTGGACCTTCGTTCTCTTGTTGAGGCCCCAAATTGTCTTCAGGGCTGGTAATCTCTTCATCCTTAGTCACAGGTGAGTTGGGCTTCTGATACAAATCCTCATTTCACTCTTGGATCACATCATCCGTTCTCCTATCATCCTCAAGAGTGGCAGTTTTTGTAGGTGATGGGCTCAAGCTTTTATCAACCCCACACAACAAGGGATTAGGGCCCAAGTTCTCAAGCCCAGTTGCTGAATCCGTACCATCCACCGTAGGAGTCAGTTGGGTTTCCCCCACTTTAAACCCTTCAGCTTCATCCGCCATAGCCACCAACCTCTGGCTTTCCGATGAAGGGATGACCACCATATTGACGTTCCCATTTTCTGTCAGCGACCGGATGCTGTTATCGCTATTTTGGACCTCCACCACCTTTTCGTTGTTCACTTCCATTCCCCCTGGCACTGATACTACCTCTTCACCTTCCTTCTTGTTCTCCCCCGCAACTACACCCCCTTCTTCTTTGATGAAGACATCGAAATTCTCATTATCGACTTCAATCGTCACCCACGTTCTAATCACAGGCCCCGCATTGGTGTTAACCAATACTCTGAAATGGGAATATTGTCCTTCCTCATCCTCGGAAACTTCAAGGATACTTCCCCAAACCTCACCAACCTTACGCATATTTTCAAGCGTCCATGCGTGCAAAGGTAGACCTGTTACCTCCAGCCAGCATCTTCTTGTTCTGTTAGACTCCCCTGTTGTCCATCTCCGAATCTCCAAGAATAACTTTTGTAGTTCATTTGCTTCTAATAACGTCTCCATGTTTTGTTTGGAGTTGCATACCACTAAAACTTTCATCAGCCCCATCTTCTTTACGTCCTCCACCGCACTCCACCCATCCATAATCTGCTTCCTTAGGGCTACAAAATCAATCGGGTTTAGCACTTCGCCCACAAGACATCGGCTGAGCATTTCCTTCCTCTGATCATCGCCCTCAAGGGTGATTTTTGAGTTTCCCAGCAATCTAAGCCCCTGTTCGATAGGACTTCCCGTATTCACCGTTCGGCTCACTCCATGAAGCAGTGCATCTTTGTAAGACTTGCCATTTTTCTGGGCACCACTGCTGTTTGGGATTACAATCTCACCTTTGTTCTGTCTGTCAACTCTCAGACCGCCATTGTTTCCAATGGGGGCTTCATCATCCTTCTTTACGTTTCTTCTATATCTGGATTCAGACAGCTTCAGTCTACATCCCCACACTATCCAGCCGTCAAGATGATCTATTGTCCTCATCACTTCCTCTCTTGTCCTGTACCTAATAAACGCAAATTTCAGGTTATTCGTCTTCCTGATTTTTCTTGACAGGTAGACGTCTAACACTCTCCCAGTCTTATTGAACGAGTTCCATAACCATTCAACCGTAGAGTCCTTCGGAAGGTTGTCCACAAAGACGCTGAAAGTACTTTCTTCAAGTCGCTTTGTGTCAATGATGTTCCAATTGTATCCTGAGTTGTGCAAACCACCCTGCTTCCAATGTTGGGATGTGGTCGGTACCTGGCCTTGCCGCCAATGGTTACTAGGTTTCCGCCTGAAGATCTCTCGCCATTACCCGTTTGAATTCCCCTCATTATCTCTCGTATTTTCTCTCTCCCACCCATTCTCTCTCATCTCTCTCCAAAAAAAGAGCTTATCAATTTTCATGCTATAGAAAAGCCTATTAAACCATTACCCGGATTAGGTCTTCCTTATCAATTTTCATGCAATGGAGAAAAAAAGTTTAAAGATAATGTGTTTGAATCAAAATTGTTTTCTAGAACATATTAATCTGGTGGCGGAGGCTATAGCTAAGATAACAAATTCTTTACCTCTTAAAATGTCACATCTCAAGTTTAAATCCTCTTCGTGGAACAAGAGTGAATTAATATATAATAGGTAGGTGGGTGGGTAGAATGTGTGTGTTTAGGTGATACTTAGGATCAAAGATTATCCAATTCAATGACCATAAAAAGAAATATATTAATCAGCTACAAAATTATCAATAAACAATATTTTTAATATAGATTTTTAACAATAAAATATTATGAAATGATATCAATTCAAACTAAATTGGAGTTCATCAAGCCCTAAAAAAAACTTAAATTGGAGTTTACTCACCTTTATGTATGCAAGTTTGAAAAAAAAAAAAAGGTAAAACTTCAATTCATCTGCTTGATCGATTTATATACTATATAACAATGCATTAAAATTAAATCATTTTTATTAATGTTTTTAATTTAATATACCATTCAATTTGTTAGGTTTTGGCCCATGTTATCATGGCGATATTTGTCTGGTATCGAGCTACTTTGGTAGATATATCAAGCAAAGATTCATTGCAAAAATTTTATATGGTTATTTTTCAGGTAAGAAACAACAATGCACAATTAAATTATATTATGAATTGATTTTCGATGTGAATAATTTTTGCTTTGACATGAAATTTAATTTATATGATTTGTTGTCAACTCTAACTACAAGTTGATATAAAAAACCAAAAACATATATATATATATATATATTGGAGTGTCATGCTGCACTCATGCTGCTTCAATAGGTAAGCGAATAAGAATACTATCAAATAAATTAGTATGCTTGTGAAACCTCAATTTTGAACAAAAAGTTTTGAATGTTATATGGATACAAAAGATAGTTTATCATGTTACTAATAATTTCTTTTCTTTTTTTTTTCCAGCTATTTTATGTGGAAAATATTCTGGTGCCTTTTGTAAGATGAAGATGTAATCTGGAATTGTTTAATAGATGTTGCAACCTTTATCTTAAGATGTCTTTAGAGTCTACTAATAAGTTCAACTAGATATGTATCTATATATTCAAGTTGGAAAAAAAATGCTACATATACATCAATTACTAGTTAATATGTATTTGCGTGTATATATATATATATATATATATATATATAT
>JASCZI010001178.1:0-11141 GCA_036250425.1 Stylosanthes scabra | reverse complement strand
TATATATATATATATATATATATATATATATATATATATATATATATATATATATATATTACATCATAAGATTTTATTTTTGTTAAAATTTGATATTAGAAAAATTATTAGATTATTAAATAAGTTATATGTATATTAAAATTCTTTACACTCATATATTAATATATTAATTGAATGATCAATTATCAATTTTTAAGATCAATTTAAATCATTTGTTAAAAAAAATTAACTATTAAAATTTCTTTTATTTTGATAATTAAATTTTGATATTTAAGTCTTTTAATTAAAAATAAATTTATAAGTTAGATTTTATATTTTTAATATTATGTAGTACAATAATAAATAAAACATTTGATAATTGGTGATTGTAGTTCACTGTTGTATTTATAGATTGGTATATAGTTACAAAAAAAGTTGTGATTAGCAGTGTTTTTTCTTGAAAATAAAATAAATAAATAAATAAAATAGAAAGTTTTAAGTTATTATGATTCGGGGTTTGATGGTTTAGGTTTTGGGGTGAGTGGACCCGAAAATTGAGTGCAAGAATCGAAGAGTAGTCAATAATGATGATTTTTTACTAGCATGAGATTCTAATTTTTCCACAATAAATATTGTATCGAGTTTAAATATATGCAAATTCAATGAAATATTGTACGTGTTTTCATTGTTAGCAAAAAATCACTTTCAATAGAACTTAATGTCTTACTTTTCGTTAGATTCAAACATAAAGTATTTTAATTTACTGTTAAAATATTTATGGCAATCTCAACTGCATATTTTTGTTGAAAATATTAAAGTAATATTAATGATATACTTATTTTAACACAGTTTTTTAAAAACAATAAAAATAGTGTTAATTTATAATAGTAAAATTACGTAGTTATTTATTTCAAAGTAATATATAATTAGTGAGGCTTTTATGACAAAAAATTCATTCGTTCAATAGTTTAAATGTTCACAATTTTTTCATGACAATAAGATTATGCAGTTATTTAATTTGTCATTTATAGTATTTAATTGTAAAAATAATTAGCTGAATTATTTAAGGCAATTAAGGTGTATTACCCGCGCAACGCGGGCCACTATCTAGTTATTAATTATGTTTATGTAGTATAAAATTAGATTAAAAAGCTAATAAATTATAAAATAACACTAAAATTAGTTAAATAAAAAATTTTAATTTATTGTTATAATTCGGTTTTACATATAGTGATGTCTGGTTTATGACTTGGTGCAGTGCATAATAATTTTTTTTTTTACTGGAGTGTAATATATTATTATATAAAAAGTTTTTTTGTTTAGAGTATAATAAATATTTTTTATGATATAATAATATTTGATTAGATGGTTATATAAATATAATATAGTATGGTGTTTTTTAGTAAAATATGTTATTATTTTTTAATAAATAAAAATGAGGCATATGAGTATCAAACTCATAACCCTAGGTTTTCTTAAGCTTAGTTGAACCACCTAGGCTATCCAATCTTTACAAAGTATTTGGGAGGCCATAGCCCACTTTTGTCGCCACTAAGCTCCGCCCCTGTCCACCACCATCACTTTCTCACTCACGCCTTCGCGCCCTCCACATTTTTCTCTTTCATTAGTCTTTCCTCTAGCCGCAAACAATACTTGTGCTTGATCGTTATATTCTCTTCTATTTGGAGATGACATTACACTTGTAGCAACCTCAGCATACGTAGATCATCCCCTAAAAGTGATGCCCTCATCTCATCCATGGTCAGAGTGTCACCCACCAGCATCAATGTCTACACCAAATTTTCATAGGACTTCGGTAATGAAAGTAACAATATGAGTGATTGATCCTCACCATTAACCTTCACATCTATATCTTTTAAGTTTGATATAATTCTATCAAACTTATCGATATATATTCTCGGATTGTGATGTCTTCCTCTATCTTGCATATATACAATTTTGATTTTAAGTAGATCCTATTAGTTAGAGTCTTCGTCATGAAGTTACTTTCTAACTTTTCTCAGTCGCCCGCTGCAGTTGCTTCTTCATTTACCAAGAAAACTATCCCTCTCAAGGCATAAGATTATTACAACCCTTGTCTCAAGATCTAATGCTTCAAAATCCTCAACCTTCATATCCTTCGACTTTTTCTCTTTTGTCGCAGTGCCTTGTGATATAAGCAGATTTTTCATCTGCATCCTTCAATTCAAAAAAATTATTTTTTCATTGAACTTATCACTAGTAGAAGCTATTATATTTGAATTTTACCACTCAAAAAATGAATAATATAACATTATCTCTTGATTCCAAATTTTAAGTCTTGCAGCGAAATTTTAGACTTCTAATAGACACAAATAAATATGAAATTAAATATTTCCCATAATAATGCACTCGCTATACTTTTGTAAAGATAAAACCAATATGAAAGATTTCTTCTGATTATATTAACTTTGTAAACTGATGTGAAATTAATTTTTTAATCGTGATATCAATTAAAATGGTACAGAAGTATATATTAGTATCATTACACTATAATTTCAATGAACAATAATAAAATCCTCCTATGATAACTCCACAAAAATTATTGAGTTTCTCCTATTAAAAACTCCCTACAAACCTTATTTTACTCCCTAAATTTTTCTCTTAGCCTTCCTTTATCCTCACAATTCTTGTTGGGTCATCGTGGGGAGTACTTAACCATCGAGGAGACATTGGGGAGGAATCCAGTGAGATAACATAAAATGGGAACACACCACATCCAACTCAAAACCTTAAGGTGTTAAGTTAATGAGTCTCTCATCTTATAAACTCCTCACTTTTCTTTGCTTTCCTTGATGTGAGACTAATTTTATGCTCACTTACACTTGAAACCTTAACATTATCCCCTCAACTGCAAGCCTCCACATCAAGCACATTCGGCTCCCCTTCTTTCTTAACTCCTTCACCACATATGATTATTCGTCCATCACACCACCGCACCACACCGCGAGATGTACTGTTCAAACCACCCTTGCGCATTTGACAACCCTTCATCTGTGTAACACCCTAATATCGACTAACCATTCCGCGAATATAACTAACCAATATTAAGCTATTACGACTTCATCTTCACTATTATATATAAATACAGACTTTTTAAAACCCACTAGTATAACTATGATTTCATATTAAAGTAGTGCCATACACCACAAGGTACAAAAATCTTCACTTTATATAACATAAATACTTACAATTGGCTCATTGACTCTGCATATAGCCTGCGAAGATTAGGCTTAATTACATATATAATATACAGATTAACTGACTCTATTCACATACATTTTCTAGATCTCCACACTCATACAATTTTTATACAACACAGTGGAGAGACACTAAGTTTTGACTATTGACATGGCTTCGCCTGCTATCCAAAATTTTAACCTGGATTTGAAAAACACCAATACTATATAAGATAAGCTAGCAGGATCACACGAGGCAATCCTACTCCTTCACTCGGTTTTTCTCATTATTATCCTCACGCATTGAAACATGCAACTCTCTATATAGTACTAGTTGGTTCCTACGATTACTAGTTTACGGTCTATGGAAACCTTCCTAGTCTGAGTTATACACAGTGATAATCTTAACTAGGTTTGCCTGACATATTTTACTATTCTTCTACCTCTTCCTTAGTCCCTAGCTCATCTAGTTCCTTAGTTACGACCTGTCATTTTATGAACTTATCGAGATTCTACAACCACATACACTATGCACACAAACATTCGCTACCAAACATTTAGCAATTATCATTTATTTCTACTAGACAATTCAAACCAAAACAATCTCACTCAAGTGCATATAATGCATGCATGTCCCTATGACTAAATGAGCTCATTTGGTCGGTTATCTTAGCCAACCCGACCGATCCAATATATATCTCGGATCACTCTCAGAGACGTACTTCCCCAAGGACTTTCTTTTACGCCCTAGCACTATGCAAAGTTATTCATTATATGGGGGTTTCCATTTGATCATAAATTCGTAATGTGTCACTCTTTCATGACTTCGACGCTCCTTACACGCCTTCTTTTACGTCTGAGAGTCCGCTATTGTCAGGTAGTAGGGATGACAACCCCGATGGATCCCCTACACTCAATCTGACTCATTGATGAGGAGGTTTTTGATGATAAATTTCATGCTTAAAAGGGTACCCTCATCAATTTTTTTCCACATATTTGCTAGTGATTGACCAAGCTTTTCCATCTCTTGCATGATTATGACCATAAATGATTAATTGTTAAATTAGCTTCCAAGTGCATGAAATGTTTGAATCTTCTCCCATTTGGTGTCTTGATGTGTGTGTTAGTGAATTTCAGGCCCAAAGTGGAGAAAAAGAGCCCAAGGTAAGCTAAGAAGAATAAAGAAAGCAAGGAGAATGGACAAAAATCCAAAAAGCCCAAACCTGCCTTGACCGCGCGGCTGCACTCTCCAAATGGCGCCCACGCTCGCACCCTCCTTACTTAATGGGGAAGTTTTCCGTTGGTGGGGCGCCCGCGCGACCCAAATGGTGCGCCCGCACCACCCTATTTCATAACGCCCACGACAATGACAGCCGCGCGCCCGCGCAGTGGAGGTGGCACGCCCGCGCGGCGATGGCAGAACTCTCTTAAATGAAGGCTATTTTGGGGATTTCACTTTTCCGGGCCACGGCCCATCCATTTCTCAAGCCCAATTCGACCTATATGGGGGGAGAACAGCTAAAACACAACAAGCATTCACTCATTTCATCAATTTTAGCCTTAGAGTAGTTTAGGGAGTTTTGGGGAGAGTTCTCCATCTCTCTCATTTTCTCATAGTTTCTCTTCTTTGTTCTTCATCTCTAGGAACCCATCACCAACCAAACTCTTCTTTAATTACTTATTTTGTGTTTTGATTTGTGGATATTTGTTCTATTTCAATTAATGCAATTCTAGTACTTCTTCTATTTTGTTCATCTTTACATATTGCTATTTCTAGTTTATTCTCTTGTTCATCTTATGATCTCTTTCTCTTTTATGATTCTCTTGCTCTTGATTGTTGATTTACTTGTTGATTTGCTTTATTGATCATCTTGTTAGTTTATTTCCATATATGTTAGCATGTCTTTATTTCTTGCCTACCAAGTGTTTGATAATTTGTTTACTATAATTATGGAGTAGTGCTTTTGTGCTTTGGTCATGGGTTGAGGTGTGGATGATCCTAGCTACTAATCCTTAAGGAAAGGATGGGTTAATCCCTGGGTTAAAACTGTTCTGTTGACGCCAGGCTTTCGCTAGTGTGAGTGAGTCCTTAATGAGGTGAACTTGGAGGTTTTATCCTTGTTCCAAAGACCTAGGTCCGTCACACTAGAGTATGAGAAGCCTGGGACTTACGAGACGGGGTTAATTCCACCCACTCGACCATTTGACAGAGTGTGGCTTCGCGGGTTACGTGACAACCATCCATACTTGGGATTAGTGGTGTTCATGGGGACACACAATACCTCGATCCAAGACCAAAGCACCCTTTTTTTATCAGTTTTCTCTCAATCTCTCTTTTGCTCTCTATTCACACACACACAATTGCAACCCCCAATTTCTTGACAACCAAAGCCGGCCCATGCGTTAACTCGTTGGGAGAACGGTCCGAGTCCCGTACTCGATAATTTTAATGTGGTTGCAAGCTCTTGTGACACTCTTTGTTGACAAGAACGTTCTTAGCTCGTATACATAACCTATTTGGGTTCCCCTACAACGATTCCTTCTTGTTTTCAAGAGAAAGGGAACTCCGAATTAATCTTGTTTGCGACGCCTAAAACGGCTCTTTCACTCACGTAAATCACATCATTATTCATCTCAAGAGGACCGTACCCAGGATTACATTCAATATCATACAAAGGGGTCACTTTCAAGGCAATACACTATACATGAAATGTAATTCATTATTTGAGATGTAGGAGGATCTTTTTGTTCTTTTAAATTTTTAAAAATGAAATACTTTAACCAGAGAATCGTTTCTAAAAACCGTACCTAGATTCCAAGCTCAACTTGCGCATAGGCGGTTTCCTCCACCTCATTGAGCATCCAAGCACTGAATCATGACACCCATGACTCTACTTGACTTTACCAACCTCTAGCCAGCTTCAATAACCATCTACAACAAATAATACACCAAAATTCCCAATTCTATAAATCTAGGGCTCATGTAAAAGTTGTAAGAACAAGGGTTGGAAGGCTCTCACCGGGATTAGCGTTATGGACTTTGATTCATAGCTTAATAGCAAGCTAGAACACCACCTATAACATTGAAATTACGAAATCCATCAAGGTTAGTGGACCTTGATTTTCGCAGGTTTGGAGGAGAAAATGGAGACAAAATTTCGAGACCCATACCTGAATACTAGTATAGGAACGTGGAGGAAGGAAAGAGTTTCGCGTAACCGTAAACAGTGCGTCAATCGGAGCTCCGGTGTGAAAGTTACAGATGTTGGAAAACGGTGGTGAATAGTGACAATACCAACTCTAAGCAACTCTAACTCAACTCTCAGCTCACTCTCTCTCTTTTCTCGACAATGAAAAAGGAAGAATGAATTTGTTTGATGACTTTGGCCCTTATATAGCCATTAATGAATGGCAGTTCAGCAATTTTGTGGTTGAGTCCATTTCGAGCCAAATCTTTAAAATATGTGTTTGCGTTCGAGTCTTAAATATTTTTGGGATTCTTTTTATATCCCTATTTTCGTTTTGTCTTATTCCCCAGGGCGTTAAGCCGACACCGTCATTTAAATTAACAGTTCGGATTTCGGTCGCAGCCTAGACTGACGATCTACTCTATCACACTTAGAAAAATTTGCTGAATCTGAATGTCTCAGCGAAATCCCCAAATTTTGAGGTTATCGTTAATATTTAAATTTAGGACCCTATCGTGTTTATAATGCTCAATTGATATAAATTATCAATTAATCACGTAGTCTTGGCTAAGTAGAAGTTCGGGGTTTACAATCTGTATAATTCAATACCTAAATAGAGGATTATTTTCCCAAGAACATCCACTTTGCATCTCTCTAGTTTTAGTGATAATGATTAGGCCGAGTGTCCGGATACAAGATGCTCCTTGACCGGTTTGTGCTCTTTTTAGTAGACTAAATTGATTTCTGGAGAAACTATAAAGTAATCAATTATTGCTCAGTCATTCACAGAGACTGAATACCGTAATACCACATGTGAACCATAATGGATCTTGAATCTAATGTCTGCCCTCAATGTCTCTTGTTGTCGAATCCCTGTCATAATCTATTGCAACAATAAAAGTACCCTTCTCATAGCAGCAAATGCCGTGTTCCATGAAGGAACAAAACATCTCGAGCTTGACTGCCACCCTTTTCGACAGAAAGCTCAAGTCGGTGTTGTGAAGCTCCTCCTAATCTCTTCCTCCATTCAATTGGTAGACATCTTCATCATATTGCTGTCTTCTAAGCCATTTCACACGAACTTTTTCAAGTTGGGGATTAACAACGTCTACCATCCTTGAGCTGCGAGGGATATTATAAGATAATACACCAATAGGGAGTAAAATAGAAAAATCTTTCTCCCTTTCTTTGATTCACTATTTTGTCTTTTAGCTTCTGTTTTGTCTTTTATCAATCGAAACAGAATAAGAAAGTGATTTACCATAGAGGTAGTCTAGGTAATCGAGGAGGGAGCTAGGGTTAATATTGTTATTTAGAATTTTAAATGATGTTGGAGATTGAAGAATGATGTTATATGAAATTCAATAGGACGCACGGCAACAGGATCTGGGGTGTTACCCGATCCACCATATACGCAGCCAGTTCCAAGATATGATTTAGGTGCATAAATTTGTGTGATAATTTTGTGATACTACTTAAATGAAGTCTGTGAGATATTGTTGAATGATATAACAATGGGTGATGGTGGACTTGTTAGTGTTAATGCATTTGGTATCTACTCATTATAGTGGAGTTAGTGTGGTATTATTGCGTATCTGGCTAAGAAGGCAGCAACAGTAGTAGGCAACCATAGATGAAGTTCTGGAATGGCGGGTGATGAGATTGAAGATGACCGGTAAGGTAACCCTTATTTTTTGTCCAAATATTCTTGGGCGGGTCATGGAGAGTGGGTGTGGATTTTATTACCCAATAAGGTTTATTACTGGACTAAGTCATCCCAATGAATGGAATTGTTGGACCTATACATGATGGATGAAGGAAAAAAAAAAGGACAAAAGAGAGGCTTATATCTTGTGAATTTTCCTAATCGTTATGGTAACCCACTGATGCACTCCCCAAGACCGATTGAGAAATTTCTTTCTTAGAAATCAAACCATGACAATGTTGTAAATATAGCTCAACCGGTAGTCAAAGAGTGAACAAATTTAAAAAAGATAGTCACAAGCAAATCAACAATAACCGAGAGTATTTCGTCTCGGGTCGTTTTGCCTTAGACTTGTGATCAATACAAAAGCACTAAAACTAGCTAAGAAAGTATGAGGGTTTCATAGATTTAACTAACAACTACAATTTGTAAGTGAACTAAATGTGCAAAAAATTAAATTCAAGAAATCATAAGAAGAATGGCATTGATCAATTGTATATAGCAAGATGTAAATTCAACAATCAATTAAAATAGAAGCAAGCAAATAGCAATTGAGATTATTAGAATGCTAATAAAGATCCTTGGTTATGGACTTCATGGTTTGTATTATCCTTGTCACCTAAATAGATTCATAATATCCTAGAATGGACTTCCCACCAATCTTGTCACATTGATGAGAAGTACTAATTTGATTAATTCATAGCCATAAGTCCTAATCTACTCATTTAGACACTAGGTTAGCGTTAATAAACATAAAAATAATCCATCTTGATTCATAAGTTCTAACCATCATAGAATTAACAAGAGTTTAGCGTCAATGATATCTAAATCAATACAAACCATCCTCAATCATCATGTAAAATGAAGCTAAGGTGAATCAAATACGCCCAATCAATCAACCCACACTACAAGAAACACGCTAATTACCGTCGGATTTTCGGTCGAATTTTTTTCCAGAAAATCGACGGTTCGAAAGCTTTCGTTGGATTTTTCGTCAGACCAACAACTGACGATTGCTTTTGCGACGGAAAGATATTTCTGACAGATTTTGTTGCTCCGACGAAAAAGTTTGAGATGACGACGAGGATATTTTCCATAGTTTTTGTCGGATCCGTATCCGACAGAAAACGATACCATGAAAGATCCCACGGAAAATCCCGTGACTAAAGAATTTAAATCCGACGGAAATTCCGACAAAAAAGGTATTATTTAAAATGGAATTATGAATCCGACGGAAAATCCGACGAAAACATAAGCAGCCTACAATTTTTTATTTTTTATTTGTTTTATTTAGAAATTTAATTCCTTGATAAATAAATTAAACATAATATTGAATAATAAATCAGATATCATAAATAAATAGTAATAAAAGACAATACAAATCCAAATATCTAACAATGCAAACCGTATAAGAATACAAAAATGAACATGTTCCTACGAAATGAAAGTCGACTACAAAAAAGGGAAAACGAATACTAGTCTATCTATGCATCCTCGTAGTCGTCATCATCATCAACTGGAGGATGATCTAGATGGCGTGGTGGTGGACGAGGTGGTAATGGCGGTGCGGTCGAAGAACCTGAACCCCCGACAGTAGTGCTGTTCCCCGGGCGTAGCGGATTGTAGAAGGCCGCCATCTGCCGCGACATCTCCTCCATGCGTCGTAAAAGCTCCTCTGCCCGCGCATCCCTCTTGGCTAGGGTATCCTTCAGACTTTGAACATCGTCTATGTGCTGCTGCAGCACCTGCCCTTGAGTCTCAAGGCTCTGCATCAGGTTCTGGACCTGCTCTCTCAAGTCCACAACCTCCGTAGCATCCAGGCCTGTATAAGTGCTGGCGGGCCTATGTAAGGTTCTTTCATGCACATCTCAGGTGGTAGGTTGTACGGGGTTACCACTACAGGCCAACACGAGTACGTATTCCTAAAATTAGAGTTCGGTGCAAATCCATCTGAACACAAGGCTAATCTAACATTCCTAGGCTCACTTGCAAAGTTGGGGTGCTTCACATCAAAATGCTTCCAAGCCTTTCCGTGGGATGGGTGAGTCATTACACCGTCGTTGATGAGGAGGTTTTTTACGATAATTTCATGCTTAAAAAGATACCCTCATCAACATTTTTTCCACATATTTGCTAGTGATTGACCAAGGTTTTCCATCTCTTGCATAATTGTGTCCTTAATTGATTAATTTGTTAAATTAGCTTCCATGTATGAAAATTGTTTGAATCTTCTCTCACTTGGTGCCTTGATGTGTTTGTTAGTGAATTTCAGGCCCAAAGTGTAGAGGAAGAGCCCAAGGGAAGCTAAAAAGAACAAGAGAAGCAAGGAGAATGGACAAAAAGCCAAAAAGAGCACAACTCAGCGTCGACCGCGCGTCCGCGCCCTCAAGATGGTGCGCCCGTGCCCTCCTTTCCTTAATATGAAAGTTTCCGTTGGTGGCGCGCCCGCGCGACCTAGATGGTGCGCCTGCGCCACCCCATTTCGTAACGCCTAAGACAAGGAGCTCGCGCGCCTGCGCAATGGGGGTGGCGCGCCTGCGCGGCGACGGCAGAACTCACTTAAATGAAGGCTATTTTGGGGATTTCACTTTTCCGGGCCATGGCCCATCCATTTCTCAAGCCCAATTCGACCTATATGGGGAGGAACAACTGAAGCACAACACACATTCTCTCATTTCATCAATTTTAGCCTTTTAGTTTTAGGAGATTTTTGGAGGAGCTCGCCATCTCTCTCATTTTCTCTCTAGTTTTCTCTTCTTGTTCTTCATCTCTAGGAATCCCATCACAACCAAACTCTTCTTTTATTACTTGTTTTGTGTTTAATTGTTGAATACTTGCTCTCTTTACTTAATGTAATTCTAGTTTCTACTTCTAATTTGCTCATCTTTACATCTTGCAATTTCTAGTTTATGTTCATGTTCTTTTATGATTCTTTTGCTATTTCCTGTTGATTCTCTCTTTAATTCATCTTGCTAAGTTTATTTCTCTTTACTTGCTATTATGTCTTTAATTCTTGTCTATTACATGTTTAATGCTTTGCTTACTTTAATT
>JASCZI010001174.1:8762-19044 GCA_036250425.1 Stylosanthes scabra | reverse complement strand
TTGTTTTCTTAGAGATTGGAGAAGGATTGTGCGTACCTTTGTGTCGCCTCTAAATTCTTGCTCCAAGTTATCCCATACTTCCTTGGCTGACGATATTCCCCTTATCATTGAGAAAATTGTCTTTGTCACAGCTTGTTGGAGGAAGCATAAAGCAATATAATTTCTTTGTTGATCCTCCTTTAATTTCTTCTTTTCGGCAGCGGAAAGTGTTGTTTGATTCTCCGGATTGGTGAACCCTTCGTGGACAACCTCCCACAAATCTTGTGCTTGTAGAAAAGGTTTTCATTTGAGAATGCCAGTCCTCATAATTGTCTTCGGACAATGTAGGAACGGGAATGTTGATAGTTGAGATAGTCATAGTTTTGGGAAAGTTTGTTTGAGTATGTTATGATGTGGTAATTGTATATATAGTTGATAGGCTTGGAAGAAATATTCTACGCCCAATAGATGATCGAACGTAGCTCTGATGCCACTGATAGTTGTATGGAATAGTTTGAGAAATGTGATAGTTTTATTATTGATGAAGGAGAGAGTACAAGGTTTTGTGATAGTTGAATGTTTAGCTCTAGTTGATTACAAATGAGAACCTTAGTAGCCTATTTATAGGCTTGTCATATATTCTAGAGAATTCCTTCTAGAGTAGTGTAGTCTTAGATTTTTCTAGATAAATATCTTAGATATTTAACCTAGATATTTCTAGTTAGTATGTTCCTAGATATTTCTAGTACATTGTTTTATTTATTTGAGTTTCTAGATATTTCTATTATAATATCTAGATATTTATGTCACATAACAATATCAAGTTAATTCTAGATTTTTCACAAATGTGTAGCAAACATTAATAGTTTTTTATTCCTATCTCTGCAGAAAACTCACAAGAATTCAATATTCCTATCACAAGACCTACTTCATACTCCCAGAGTAAACAAGCAATGTCCAAAAGAATATTTTTCTCTTCGTCATCCAATCCATCATAACTCAACCTCAACACTTGCTGAATATTTTTATCGGGAAACTTTCTTAATTTCTTCAATGCACTGTCCCATTCACTTACACTTTTGCCGCGAAGAAATGATCCCAAAATTTTCAAAGCCAATGGATTGCCGGAAGCAAAATCTATGGCTCTAGGGGTTAGCTCATCATACCCTTGTTTGGGATGTGAATCAGAAAAGGCATAATGGGTAAAAAGTTTATGGGAGTCTCCATAACTCATTTTCTTGATTTCACGAATGTGTTCATCATCAACTCCTCCACTCGTGAGCACATTCCTGTCCCTTGTTGTCAAAACGACTATGCTACCAGGACATAGACAATTGCGCAAACATGGAACCAAGTCAATTGCAATTGACGAATCAACCACATCATCCAGTACAATCAAAGCCCTCTTGTGCTTGAGTTCACTTACAATGCGAGGGTCTAGTACTCTAATATTGACAATATGAAGATATTGATTTGATAATCGGGAAAAAATCTCCTTACATATGTTATCGAGACATGGACTTCCCAATTCTCTTGAATTTGTCAAGAAGCAAGAGCCTTCATAAACACAAGAGTACTTATTGAAGAGCCTCTCAGCAATGGTAGACTTACCAATACCGCCCATACCCCATATCCCAATCACAAGAACCACCTCCGACTCGCGTCTCATCAACAGATATTCAACCTGGGTATAGTTTCTGTTACAAATAAAAGGTATGTTGCATCCATCTATGTAGTACTTGATATTCACACAATGTGGCAAAATTGCTTTTACAATTTTACCAGTTAGCGTAGCTTCATCATCCCTGATAATGGTAAATGGTAGAGTTAGCTTCATGCAAGTTAACTTCATTTCAAGAAGACTATAATGGCTACAACACATTAGCCAATAAATTATTTACACATAGCACATGTTTAAATTTGATTTTTATTAGTTTCGACTGTAGTTAAATTTTAATGAAAAGCTATTAAATATAAATTCATTAAAAACAAATTCCCTTTCTTGAAAACCGAAGAGTAATGATCGAATCCCAAATCACCCCACAATATGTGATCAATATCTATATTTTCTTAATACAACCAAATATTTTAATCGACCAAGTCCAAACCAAATTGTTTTCCTCACTTGTTAGCGAAAAGAATTTTTGTTGTCTGCTGCATTCTTCTTCGTCTCATCTTTTTTTTCTTCTCCTCCTTACTTCAGCTGCTTCTTACGACGGCGACAACCACAATAGCGATGACGAGGAGAAGAGAAGGAGGAGACGAAGACGATGATGGTGACGACAATGATAACATTGGCCATGAGGAGGACAAGAAGAAAAAAAGAAGGAGATCATGACGGCAAGGAAGATGAGGAAGATGACGGCGTTGGCGACAACAACAACGCAGCAGCAGAGAAGAAGAATAAGAATGAGGAGGAGAAAAATGAAAGGGAAGGAGGAGAAGAGGATGATGATGATGATGAGAAGAAAGAGATCTGATCTGTTTCTGTGATTATCCAAAGAAATCCGTTTCTGTTATTATTCAAAGAAATTTGATTTTATTTTTTAACGAAATGTAATTCATTTTTTCAACGAAATTTACTTCTTTTTTTTTTTATAAAATTATGTTCTGTTTTGATTTGATGTCTTCTTCTTTTTCTTCTGTTTTCATAAAAATCTAGTTCTGTTTTTCATAAAAATTTAGTTCTGTTTTCATGAAAATTCAGTTATATTTTTCATGAAAATTCACTTTATTTTTTTTTTTTAGAAATTTGGTTCTATTTTACATGAAAATTTCGTTATGTTTTTTATGAAAATCTGCAGCACAATGATGAACAGAAGAATAGGAGAAAGAAGAGGAGGAACATGAGGAAGAAAAGATGGAATAAGAGGAAGAAGAAGAGACAATGATGACAATGGCGGCTGTAACAACGATGATGGCGGCTGCAAGACAACGACAGTGGCTACATCGACGGTGAGGGTGGTGACAATAATGGTGGCTGCAATTGGAACACATTAACAAAAAAGGAGGAGGTGGAGGAGGAAAATAAGTAGTTACAGTGTACGCGCTTTCATACTCTTTTGATGAGAGTGGATTATGAATAATTGGTTAAATTTGATTGATAAAATTACTTAAATCTATAACATTATTATTTTTTCTACTATTCATAATGTTTCAAACTCCGCAGTTTCTAGGATCTCATATTCACCAGTAATTAGGTAGCATTTGTTTTCAGAGACTGGAGCTGATATGGGGGATTGAGACTAAATCTTTAAAAATTATCTTTTATTCAAATACCATCGATTAACATTAAAGTTTCTATTACTAACCTTTGTTATTTTTCTATATATCAACTTAATTTACTCTTCATCTCTCGATCTTTATCTCCTAATAAATTTTAAACTAAATATAATAATAAATTTAATTTATTGTCAGTTTTCTGGTCTCAATTTCCAATTTCAATCTCACTCCCAAACGCTATCGCTAGAGAACACCTCCTCATCATGTTCTTCCTTTTTTTTTTTTTTGGACTTTATGGTCTCCCTTATCATCAAATACGACTAATAAAGATTTTTAAAAGGGCAACACTCTCCTTCAGAAAGTAGAAATGAAGAAATACATAAACGAAGCATAAAACAACAAGTTGTGTAATTTATTTATTTTTAAATTGTAATAGAAACATAATTTATATGCCTAATATTTAAAAGAATAAAGAATCAGACACTCAAAAAAAGTAAAAAATCAATTATAAATATTATTTTTAAAAAATATTAAAATTATAAAATTTTCTATATGTAAAAATTATTATTATAATTAGATTTATAATTTAGGCCATTAAAATTTTTTTACATATATGATAAACATTCACTTTTTTAAATGTATGAATTAGGTAAATAATAAAAATTTATTAAATATTAATTAATTGCTTAAATTGATTATTTTTTGTTATTAATAATTTTTTTATTCGTCCGAAAAGCTTATAATTAGATTTTTCTATTATTATTATTATTAAAAAAGAAAAGACTTTTTATAAGTATTTAAAAATCTCGATCCATAAAGAGAAAAAAATTATCGCACAAAATAAAAAGAAGAGTCAAACACAAAACAAAACTTAAACAAGGAAGAAGAAGGTTTTGTTAGAGTCCATTACCTGTGCTCATGGAAGGAGAAGCCAGAAAGATCAGCAGCTTGAGCGAGTGCAGTCCTCCATTGTTGCACATGGCAAGGGTCCTCCAAAGATGCCTCGTGCTTAGCGAATACTGTGTGGTAAGTTCCGGTCTGCTTGCGAATATCTGTGGGCTGTGTTCCGTAGAACACTGGAATCACAGTAACATGCTCATTCTTGTTATTCTTGCGTTCCATGATCTGAACGAGCTCTTTCAAGCACCACCTAGAGGAAGCATAGTTTTTTGAGAAGATAACAACAAACAACTTTGCGTTTCTGATGGCCTCAACAAGCGTGTCCCAGATGGCAGCTCCTTTCTCCATGCCGTCGTCTGACTCGTCTCTGAATGTTTTGATTTGGTTTTCCCGGAGAGCGGCTTGAAGATGGCTGAGGAATCCATGACGCACGTCCTCCCCTCTAAAGCTGATGAAAACATCGTATCGATGAGTGGCAGGTGCTGAAGAAAAAGAAGAAGAAGCAAGTGAAAGTGCCATGTCTATTGATGGTATTGAAGTCAGTGCACTTGTTAATTAATAAGTGGAGTATATATAGGCGATGAAGATAGACTTGATCTGAGTGACTAAGATGAGAGAGCAAATGCAAGAGTAGTGGTGGAGAAAGACAAAGGAGCCGTCCTATGCTTAAAAAATAAGTCGATATTGGCGTAAGTTTTTTTATTTTTTTTTTTTTGGTTATTTTAGGTTTTGCATGTTTTATTTCTTTTATCGTTGACATTTTATAAAAAGTTATAAAAATTTTACTTTTTGTTGACTAATTTGTTGGTTAAAAAAATATTGATTATTTAATATTAACTAAATTTTTTTTAGTTATCTAATATTATTGCTCAAAAATTAATAAGTTAAAATAATAGTATTCACAGACTCTTTTATCATAAATCAAATTTACACTTATATAAAAATACGATTTTTATTAATTAAATATATATTTTGATGCCTACAAAAAAGTGCAAGTAGTTAACACATTAAGTAGTTATCGTAGTGGAACTGATTTTAATTTATTGCATAAACATTCATTTTAACCCAACAATTCAATAATATGGTAAGTAATCCAATATCATATTTATAATCAATACAATTAATTATTATTAATTAACTACTTGCGTAAAAATAATAAAAGGTAAACTATATTTTTTATTCTAATATTTGTTAAAAATTTTAAAAAATCTTTAAATTTTATTTTAATTTAATTTTATTCTTGAATTTTTTAATTAATATCAAACATATCACTAATAACTAATTTTTCAAGAACTTTAAGAATAATTCAATAATCATGCTTTACAATTAAGAGTCATTAACAAAATTTTATATCTAATTTACTTACGTTAACTGTCATTTCTATAAAATTATTGTTAAATTAATTTTATATTTTTTAGAAATTAATTATGAGAAATACATTTAATGTAAAATGAAAATTTTTAAACAAAATATATAAAAATAAAATAAAATTTAATAATTTTTAAAATTTTTAACAAACTTCTCATAAACAAAATATATACTTTAGTGAAACACTGAGTTATTCGTACCATTTCTTCAATAACCCCATAATTTGTTCTCACATATCTATCAGTTATTATATTTGATCCAAAAATGACCAAAACTAACACGGTCGTCATTCTCACACTAGGAACAAATAAAAAAGTTGTATTGTATCAATAATTTGCAAATTAATTGGACTGTGCTAGTGCTAACATTATTATCAACGAATACGCGTTTTCTAAATAATTTATTATTAATTTATTATCGTTTTATCCCTGTTACTTCTTTCTTAACAACTTCCGTTGAAAATGAGTTGATCTATTACTAATTTTATTTTAAACTTGACTCAATAAAATTGAGCTAACTCAATTCAATTGAACTAAAATTTTAACTCACAAAAGTGGTTTGAATTTATTAAAAGGTATACCATAATTTATATAAATTATAATTTTATAAAAAAAATTATCGTGTAACAATAGTGATTGAGAGAGAATATATAAAAATGACTAATGATCAATTAGTTACATATTTTAATTTAACAAAGTCGCACAAATATGTAAGCATTTTCTAATTCAGTTATTTTTTCTGACTGTACCCCAACTACAAATTTCCTAACAACTTCGTTCTAGTATTAAAATAACATAAATAAATAAAAAATAACTTTCAATATATGTGCGTACCGTCTATTTTATTACGGGTAAAGTATGAAGTATCAAGGAAGGGGTTCACAGATTCAGAAAATGGAGAGAGAAAAGAAAAGAACATCTATCTATTTATTGTCTATTATAATATATAAAATTATGCTATATAAGCAAAATTTAGAAGATGGCATTTTTTAAATCAACTTACCTTTTCAAATCTTCTTATATCATTTCATTTTATTTTTTATTCTTAATTTATCATTATTATATTCATTATCTCCTTTGTGGATAACATTTATTCCTAACACTATTTCATCTTCTCTCATTAATATGATATTATCATATTTCTTCTATCATTTTCTATTTGGTATTTAAACTTAACTTTTTATATTCTTTTGTTAATTATTTTTATATAAGTTACTCTATATTTTCATTGTTAAGATTAATTTATTTATCTATTTATTATAATCTGTTAAAGGAAAAACTAAGGTAGCTTGAAAAATCATTCTCAAATACTCAAGTTTATCATATTTTGCCATATCATATTTTTCTCCAATGTGGCATGCATTGGCTTATTTCTTTGTATTATAATTTGATCTTAGCTTCAACTTAGGATTCTATTTCATTTTAATTCACATTTTTATGATATTTATTCTCTTTTAAGTTACTTTATAAGACATATTGGCATTTATTTTTCTTTGGGTTATTCTATATATATTTTTCATATTCTTATATCATTTACTTTTATATAGGTTACTCTTCATATTCTCTATGTTTCCAATGTTTACATTATTTCTCTTTAATATTGAATAATAAAAAATATTCATTATGTATTATTACTCACTTCTTATATTTATTTATCATAAATTTTTGAACAACAATAGCCAACAATGTTTCTTTTTCTTCTCTTATCTTTCACCAACGTTCATCTTCATCTCCATCGCCACTATCATTTTCATCATCATAATCACCTTATTTTCGTACTTCATTGCCACCATTATGACACCATCACCGCTCTCGCCACTTCTACCATCACAATCACTCTTCTTTTTTCGTCGTAATCTCTCTCTTAAGATGGCGACAAGCAGACAATCAGACGGTGAAATTAACTTTCACTAAACATTATTTTTTATCTCTTCTTTTCACATAATTTTATACCTCTTATTCTGACTATTTCAATGCTTCTACTGTTCTTAGTCTTTTACTAATGTTTAATATAAGTATTCGAAAAATTTGGTATATGAGTGATGAATTTTTTAAAACACTAGAATATATGATGTCTTTTTTATTTTTTACCTTCCATTTTTACTAATATATTGTACACGTATTTGAAGAATTTAATTGATTATCATGACTTTGACTTTTTACTTCGTTAAACATTACAATTAATATATAATATCTTTTATAATTTTATTTTATATTTCTTCTTTCTATTTTTGGTCTAATTATATTCATTGGTTATATATTTCTTTGTCATTTATATGTCACCATTTTAATTTTCCTTTTTCAACAATTCATCGCATTTTTAAAATATATAATTTACTTGTAATATCATTGTTAAAAAATACATGATATTATCGTACTTCATACGAAATAAAAAGTTGAATATTAATTTTAGTTATTGAAACATTATATTCATACTTGCATTTAATCTAATAGTTTCATTTTTGTATTAAATTAATTTTACATAATCTTAAAAGACAACAAAATAATAAATAAAAAAGACTATTTAAAATAATAAAAATTAAGACAAACATATAAAGTCAGATAAATATATTTGAATAGAATATTTTTATAATTTTATTTAAAGTGTATAAATTTATTAATTTTATATTTACTAGATTTTAAATTAATTAATTTAATTTTCTATAAATTTTTCATGTTAGCACTAAATTTAGTTTGCAATAACGTATAAAAATATCTATCGAACTATTTTGTAAAAAGTAATAACATAAAAAAAAGTCTTCATAGCACATTTAACATTTATTTTGTAACGGTCTATATTTATTTCATTTATCTATTACATAAGTAATTGTTAAGTTATATGTTATAATTGTTTTATTTTGTAACGGCATTTACAATAAAGGGAAGAAGTGAATTTTATATGTAACAAGTAGATTTAACCCGATATGAATTGAGAAATGGAGGGTTTAGTGTGATGTAAGTAGGATTTGTGAGGAAATTGTCCAATTTATGTATTTTGAAGTGACAATTTAATAGGATGTTTTTTTATCTTTAAATTTATATATTACTAGAACTTATCGAAAAGAAAAATATATATATTACTAGATTTAAACCAGCACGATGCGCAAAAAAAATACAAAAATATTAAAGAGCATATTTTTAAGTCTTAGAAAATAAAATTATTTAAAACTATTTGATAAAATATTATTTATAGAATTAATCAATAAGATGAAAAAGATTGATAAAATAAATATAAAACGTTACGAAATAAATAAAATAATTATAGTAAAGAACATTTATGTTATCAATTAGGGACCCTATTAATCACTATCAATTCATAATTTTAAAAATAATTTCTTCAATTAGATTAAAAAAAGTTATATTACAGAAAATATTAATTCATTACCACGATTTAAATTTTAATGTAGGTCTTATTTGTCGAGTTGAATTGAATTTTGATGATTATTTATATATATTCTTATATATTTTTCAATTATAAAGTTATACTTAGATAGAAAAAATTATAGGTTTAACAAAATATATAAAAATATTTGTATATATGTAGTATTAGTTATATATATTTTAAAATTAGCAAAATAATTCTATAAATAATATTTTGTTACATAATTTTAAGTAATTTTATTTTCTAAGACTAAAAAATACATTTTTTAATATTTTTGTATTTTTTCGCACGCATCGCGCGGGTTTAAATCTAGTTAAGGTTAAAATTGGAAAACTCATTTTAAATGTTAGAAATAAAACTGAATCAAATTCAATTCTAAAAGTATTTTTTAACTCTTTAATTTTAAAACTACAAAATAGTAGGAATAATTATTTTTAATGAGGAGAGCTACAGAACACTAAAATGACACTATTATTGTGTAATAATTAATAAACTAACAAAAGTTAAATTCATCAGCTGCACATGTTATTAAAGAAATATTCAACAACATCAAAGTATTAAAAAATAGAACAATAAGGGTACCGAATTTTTGCAAACGAATTACTAATAATAATTAATAAGTAATTAGGGGTGTTTAACAAAATGAACAAAATTGAGTAATAGTCTTATCATGGAAATTGAGCAATCAAATCAAATTAATTAGCAAATAAAGTAGTATAGCTCTATTGACAATGAACAACTAATAAAGGAATTTAAGCGTTCTTCATAAAAGCTTTGACAACCTGAAAATTGAAAGGATGAAAAGGGAAGCATAAGAAGAATAATAATGAATATAAAATTGAAAAGTGAACACCAAAATCAATTCTCTAGTTTACCTTTCTTCTTCAGCAGCTTCTCCATGCCACACAGAACACCACATTTTTCTTATTCCATACTTTTTTTTTTAATACTCAAGTTAAGATATGGTCTTCTTTGTAGGTGAAAAAACAGTTGAAGAAACACTTGTCCTGGAATAACATCAGAAAATAAATGTGTGAAAGACTCATTTTTTTTATTCTACCTTCACCCAAAATTGACAAAAATGCAATAATGTGTGAAAATAATTATTACCTCATGATCACTCTTTTCATTTTCTGCCTCCAGGTTGGACTTGCTTTCAAAGGCACTTGTTCTGAGTTTCTTTGTCTCTTGTGGCTGATGATCAGATTCACAGACTTCAATGCCATCTTGATGCATCCAATGGATCCCACACTCCTTAAACAAAACTTCCTCACTATCCTCTGTTTCAGCATAGAACTCAAATTTAAGGCAAGGATTATTGTATGTCCTCCCCTTTTCTCTTTCTTGAATTACTGCATCCATTATGTTGTTGCAACACTCTGAATCATACCATAACAGCATGTGATCTGAAACCATTTTTCTGAATGGTTGG
>JASCZI010001173.1:2993-19063 GCA_036250425.1 Stylosanthes scabra | reverse complement strand
ATATATATATATATATATATATATATATATATATATATATATATATATATATATATATATATATATATATATAATGTTTGTGTGTTCATTTCTTCAAAGATTTTGTCTTTTTTATTGAACAAATTATGGGTTAATTTTGATCATTCAAATGTATTCTTGATGTGTATCAAAAGAATGGGAGGGAGCTAAGAATGGAATCTGTCCAGAATTTTTATGATAATGTTGTAATTGTAGAAATTTTAATTTCTTGAGTTATACTTGATTGTGAATTGTTTTTATGCTGTAATGTTCTTGTAATTTGATGGAAGATGACCATGTTGATGGAAAGATGACAATGTTCTTCCAACCAAACACTACACATTGCAGTAATTTGATGGAATTCATGCACTGATTCAATATTAAAGTGAGTTATTTTTGTGATTTTCTTTAATTGGGTATAAGAGTATTTATGTAATTTTGTTTATTTCAGTCTCGGTCTTGTACACCTTAAATTAAACATAATATATAAATTTAATTTAGTCTCAGTTTCTCAGTCTAAGTCTTCTAATTTTAGTTTCTCAATCTTAGTCTATGCTCCAAACGTACCTTAAAGTACTACTTATTATGTTGACCATGATATTTTGTAGGGTGACAATGGATATGGTAAGGTTTATACTCAACTAAATTCTATTCGCGAGTTGATTTTTTCACCAAAATTCAACAATATCCTATCTATGGATTTATGACATGACGACCCTAACTCTACTCGCCATCAACCTGCGGATATCCAGCTCTACTCGCAGATTTTAAATCAAATACAATATTTATAAATTACTAAATAGAATTTGTTTTTGTATAAACAAAATTATTAAGTTTTCAATTAAATATCTTAACTCAGTGATTGAAAAAATAATATATCATTTGAAAGGTTCATGGTTTGACACTCACAAATAACATATTTTTAATATAATATAACATATATACATAGTACGGATTGATCGGGTAGAGTTGAGCCTCAACCTGCACCCTTCCCGACTCGCAAATTAACTAATTAGAATCAAGTATGCAACTCTACCAAACTGGGATGGATAGATTGGGTAACACGTATATAGTTGCTATTACTACCACTTTGCTATTACTACCACTTTTTGTATGTGCTAGCAAGCACGAGTTTTTTTTCTTTTATACAGTAACTTTAAGCTTGACATATTAAGGAGGTTGTGCAGATCAAAACTCCATTTAAAAATTTGTTATTAGTCAATGATTACATAATACACAAAATTAGATGGAATTCAAATAAAATGATGGAAATGTTAGGAACCAATTTAGGACTAAAATAAGTTAGAAATCGATGTAGGATTTAGCCCAAATGGTGAAATCAAAACAATACTTTATCCCCTATCATTAAATATACATTACAAAAGGAACATGATTTTATTCAAAATAAAAATAAAAATCGTGATATGGATTTTTTCTGTTACGATACGGTGTATGTGTTATGTGCTACGTGTAATAGGTTTAGTGTTTAGGAATAACAATAGGTATATATGTGTGGTGGGTAATTCTCTTCTGCCCTCGCTCTATTCTTGTTACGAATATCCATTTAATTCTCCCCACAGGGAAGATAGATATTCTTTAAAAATTAAATTTTAAAAAAAGGAGAATAGGAAGCTATGGATGAATATTATTTTTGTTACTTTGTTTATAATTTTTTTATCATTCAAAACATTTTTTTTTTACAGAAGAAGTAATTTTCATTCATAAATCACCAAACAACACTTATAAATAACATAGAAAATAATAATTTTACATTGAAAATCAGTAGATACATATCATAAAAGTTGAATTATAATCTGAAAGGAGGCACAATATTTGATTATTATGAATCTTAACAAGATGAAACATGGACTAAATTTAGTCACTGTTGTTTCATGATCTTCACAGCACACCATGCTGCAATAAAATAGGATAGATCTTCTTCTTCTCCACATAAATCTGAATATTTTTCAGATCTAAAACTTTTTCTATAAACAAAAATCACTCTCCATAAAGTTTTCTTCCGAGATCTGATAGAATCTATACCATTTCAGTAACTTCAACCATAGAGGGAGTCATAGTGCACCACAAAAGGAGAAGAAAATATCACAAAGGAAGAATTTGAGATCTACATGGAACCGAAACAAAAGAAAAACAGAAAAAGACACTGGACATAAAGAAGGGAAGAGGAAGATACTGAGACAAGAGAAATGGTTAAGATGAAGGAAATAAAACGAAAGTAAAAGGAAGGAAGAGGGGAGAATTGAAACCGTAGAAAGAAAGAAAGAAAGAAGAAGAAAAGAAAAATGTTGAAACCAAGAAGAAGGAAACAAGAAGAGAAAAAGGAAGAGAAATGGAGTGAAGCGAGAGGGCCACTGCCTTTGGGGTTGTGCGGTGGCCCTCCTACCGAAGGAAATGTTGTGTTTTTCAGAGGGGGAGAGACGAGAGAAAATAGTAAAATCAGGTTGGGGATGAAGAAATTTTCCTTGTATATGTCTCTTATCACTCGAAACATGTAACAGAGTAAAAATTAAAAATAATCAAATCAAATATTCATATGCTTCCTATAGCATTCTCTAAGGCAACGTATTAAATCAAATGAACCTGCTGTATGTTTTTGTGTCGCAAGATGACGATGTCAAATGTTTGATACTAAGTGGAAAGAGAAATGAGAGAGAGTGGGGTGGAGAGAGAAAATAAGAGAGATGGTGAGGGGAACTCGAACGGACAATGGAGGGTGGTCACTAGACGGAAACCTAACAGCCATTGGTGGCAAGGCCGGAATCCAACTCATCACCACTCATGGAGGCAAACAGATCAAAGGAAATCAAGTCAGGAAATGAGAGACGAAAGGGGTAAATGGATCGAAGACGAAACGTTTAGCATCTTCGTGGACAACCTTCCAAAAGATTCCACCAAAGGGTGGCTCTGGACGGCATTTGGAAGAACTGGGAAGATTGTAGACGTCTACCTCTCTGAGAAAGTTCAAAAATCGAACCCACTGAAATTCGCCTTCATCAGGTACAGGTCAAGAGTGGAGGCCAGAAGAACGATAGAACATCTGAATGGATGGATTGTATGGGGCTGTGAACTGAAACTGTCTGAGTCAAGGTATTCGAGAAGTGGAAAAGACTTGTTGAAGTCTAGTCACACGAAGGAGGTGAGAAGCCAGGAGGCGATGAACGCGAACCCTGTTACTGATCCGCAGTCGTTTAAGCCAGGAACGACCAAAACATATAGTAAGGCGCTGAAAGGGACACTAAGAGAGGAAGAAGCTAGAGAAGGAATTGGCAACAATGGATTGCAAACACTGGGAAACTCAAAGATTTATCTTGCAGAACACACAGATTCACGAGAGAAACTGAAACGAAGCCTTGTTGGGGAAACACTCGAATCGTACAATGTCGCCGACCTGACGAAATCTCTCATGAATGAATGGCCCTCCCTCAAAGCTGTTAAGATGATGGGTTTGATGAAAGCTCTATTGGTGTTTGATACAAGCGAAAACATGGAGGCTGCACTGGAGTCAAACCGCCTTATGGAACACTTTCTAGAGGTGAGAGTCTGGTCGGAAGGGGATACGAACAGAACTAGAAATGTGTGCACGAACAGAACTAGAAATGTGTGGCTGGAGGTAACTGGACTTCCCATTCATGGGTGGAGTCAAGAAAACATGAAAGCGATTGGGAATGTATGGGCGAAAGTATTGCAAGTTGGGAATGGCGAGGGGCACTTCTCATCCTTCAGAGTTTTGGTGGTTACAAATACAGGTCCAGCGATCAGAGACATGGCCACGATCGTGATTGAGAACACAGAGTTTCTAATATTCGTTAAGGAGGAGGGGTGTACATGCAATGGTTGCGACGGTAGCAGGAAAGCAGTGTCAGGACCTCCGCCGGAGACCAGCAGAGAAGCGGAAGTTGAGAGGTCCAAGGATGAGGGGTCCAAAGTGGGGGAATCGCAACAGTCTCCGGTTGTGAGGGACGAGGGCTCTTCTCTTTGGGCTTCTAAGGTGGGCCACACAGATCTTCATAGTCCAAACAGCCCAACTAGAACCAAGTCTCTTGAGGACGATAGAAGAACAGAACAAGTAATCAGAGAATGGAACGAATCCATCTACCAAATACCGGGTGGGCTAGTTGGGCCTATAGATGATACGACAGAAAGATCCAAGGAAGACATGGTAGTTGGGCCTGACAAAGGAAAGGGGATACAACAAAGCGGTGACTCTATGCAGATGAGCCTTTCGGCCCCTCCAGGCTTCGAGAATTCTCTTCCTCCCAAAAAGGTGTTGAGTACAATTGAGAACAGCTATGAACCAGAGAGAGATAAGAGAAGGAAGACGAGATCGAAAAGCAGCTCTGGCAAGAGAACATCGTTACGATTAAGGGATAGAATCAAAGAAAAAGCCAGAAAACAGAAGGAAACAAGCAGGAAGAAACAGGCAACGATTGTCGAAATCAGAGAAGAAGAGGAATTAGGGTTATGGCAGAGTGCAGATGAAGAGATTGAGGACACAGAGGAGGAAATCGAAGACACTTGGTGGGTGGGTGCCAAAACAGGGATCTGTGAGGAATACGAAGACAGAGCAAAAAAGTACCTGAGGTCGACAGCAAAGGAGAAATCAGAAGTGGGAGACAAAAGAAAGGAGAAGGGCAAGCGAAGGAAAGGGGAACTCCGAAAAGAGGTAGGTGTCTCTGAATCTTTGGATAAATGATTCTACAATGGAACTGTAGAGGGTTGAGAGGGGGTGGGAAGATGGGGTGTATTAGGGAGTTGGTCAATAAAAATTCAATCAGAATGCTAGGGTTAGTAGAGACGAAATTGGGCAGCATCAAAGAGTTTGAAGTCAGAAACATTTGGGGAAATATTGATTACCAATGGGAGGTGGTGAATGCTGAAAATAATGGAGGGGGTCTCTTATGCATCTGGGAAAACGAATTCTTTGATGTTGAGCAGAAAATGAAAAGTAATAGGTGGATTGGCTTGGTAGGGAAGCTGAAGGAATTGAATATGCGCGCAGTGGTGTTCCTGATTTATGCCCCTAACCCAATGATTCAGAGAAGGAATATGTGGGGTGAAATTGTAGAAGTGAAGAATAGAATTGGCCTACCTGCCTTAGCTTTCGGGGACTTCAATGAAGTGCTAAGTGAAAATGAAAGAAGCAGAAGATGGATCAATCGTGTGGGGGTGGAGGACTTCAAGAATTGGATACATGAAATGGAGATAGTGGACATTCCTCTATAAGGTAGAAAGTACACTTGGAGGAACAAGCAAAGTGCTAGCAAACTAGACCCGTTTATTGTAGATTCAGAATTAATTCACAGAATTCCTGGACTAAATGTCAAAGCAGTGAAATGTTCGAAGTCAGACCTCATTCCTATAATCCTGGGCAGAGATATCACTGAATGGGGCCCTAAACCGTTCAGGTCCCTTGATGTATGGTTCTCACATGGGCAGTTCCGAAAAATGTTCAAGCAGGAATGGGGTAAAATTAAAGGTAATACAGTAGCAGAGAAACTGAAATATATGAAGGAACCGTTTAAGGACTGGCACAAGCAGAAATTTGGCAACATGGATAACAAAATAAAGAAATTCGAGGAGGAGATTGCAAAAGCAGAGGAAGAGATTGATAATAGAGTGTGCACTGAAGAGAATGTTTCTAGAAGAAAAGCGCTGAGACATCAAGTTGAAATATGGTACAAAAGAAGAGCCGAATATTGGAAGCAGTTGTCTAGGGATAATTTCATCAAGGACATGGACAAAAATACTAAATATTTCCATGTCAAAGCAACGATGAGAAGAAGAAAGAGCAGGATTGAAGAAGTGCAGGTGGGATCTAGGCTAATCAAAGACCCAGTGAGAGTGAAAATGGAGGCGAGAAGGTACTTTAAGGAACTATACTCCCAGAAAAGCATACCTGACATTAAAATTCATGATGGTCTGGTTCCTCAAATTTCGGTGGATGATGTTGCGAAGATTGAAACTATTCCAACCAATTCAGAAATAAAAGACACAGTGTGGTCTTGCAACTCGTGAAAAGCACCAGGTCCAGACGGATACAACCTGGGATTCATCAAGAAAGTGTGGGACACAATCGGTCACGACTTTACTGAAATGGTGAGAAAATTCTTCGTTGAAGAGTTCATGCCGAGCGAAGTTAATATGACATGGGTTACACTGGCAAAGAAACCGAATGGCGGGAGAGGGATAAAAAACCTAAGACCAATAAACATGGTGGGGAGCATCTACAAAGTAATCTCAAAGATAATGGTGGCACGGCTACGACCATTAATGGGGAACCTTGTTGGCAAATGTCAAACGGCCTTCATCCAAAACAGACAAATCCTGGATGGGGCTCTCATCGCGTGCGAAACAGTGGCGTGGCTGAAGAAGTCCAAGAAAGAGGGAGTCATAGTGAAGCTGAATTTCAAAAAAGCGTATGATTCGGTAAGGTGGGATTTTGTAGATCAAGTACTCCAAAAAATGGGGTTTGGACCGAAATGGAGAAAGTGGGTGCAGGCTATGCTTAAGACAGCCATGATGTCGATCTTAATTAATGGCTCCCCATTTTTGTTCGTTCTAGTAGCTAAAGTTCTCAACAAGATGATTCAGAAAGCGCAGGGAGACAACCTGATTTAGGGCCTAGCAGTGGGTAAACGAAAAGTGTTGTTGACGCACCTCCAATTTGAGGATGATACGACTCTTTTCTGCCCAGCCAAGCCTGAAGTGGTGAAAAACTATAGCAGACTGCTGCAGTGTTTTGGAATGTTGTCGGGACTAGAACTGAACCTAGAGAAATCAATTCTGATCCCAATCAATTGTAGCACATCTAAAGAAAGGAGACTGAAAAATGCAATGAGATGCCAACTAGGTGTTCTCCCTATCACGTACCTAGGTATTCCACTGGGTTCAAGCCCAAGAAGGATAAATACTTGGAGGCCGCTTCTCGATAGAATGGAAAAGAAACTTGGAATGTGGAAATCGAATTTACTCACCAAGGCAGGGAGAATTGTGATTATCAAGGCTGTTATTAACAGCCTACCGCTTTATTATTTGGGACTCTTCAAGATGCTGGCGGCAGTAGAAAAGAAGATCATTTCCATACAACGGAGATTCTTCTGGGGCTCTAATGGAGACAAAGCAAAAATCCCTTCGATTAGGTGGAGTACAATACAAAAACCCAAAGAACATGGTGGACTGGGAATGGGCAGTTTGGTAATAAAGAATGCAACACTACTCTTCAAATGGTGGTGGAGGTATGCGGATAATAGTAAGCCTCTATGGAAGAGAATTATTAATTCGTGTTATGACTTTGAAGAGGGTACAAGAGTTTGGGACCATAATGCCACAAAACAGAATGGTCCTTAGAAGGATATTGTTGGAGTGAAGAAGATAAATTCAGCCATTGAAGAATTAAGCAAGGAGGGATGGAGAATGTGCGTGGGTGATGGCAAAAACCTAAAAATGTGGGAAGACATCTGATTGGGGACTGCTCATTAAAGGACAGATTTTCGAGACTGTACAGAGTTTCAAGCCTCAAAATGTGTTGCATTCATGAATGTGGTTTCTGGGTTGGTACGGAATGGGCCTAGAACCTCCAATGGCGAAGGGGTTTCTTTGAGTGTGAGAGATCACAAATAAGAGAGCTCACTATAATATTAGAAACTGTATCTTTATCTGCAGGTAACCGGGACAAAGCGGCGTGGATCCTTGATGTGGAAGGAAAATATTCAGTTAGCTCGTTTGTCAGAGCTGCAACCGGCAGGCAGCTGGGCTCCCCAACGATGAAGCATGTTTATGATAATATTTGGCGTGGCCTAGTTCCTCCTCGGGTAGAGATCTTGGTTTGCCATGACAGGAGGATTGAACACCAGAGAATCCTTGCAAAGAAGAGGAATCTTAAGATGGGGGAAGATACATGTGTACTCTGCCATGGAGAGATTGAGATGGTAAATCATTTATTTCTTCACTGCTCATTCGTTACCAAATTATGGTGGCTTTCTGTTTGTTGGGGAGGAGTTGAGTGGGTGGGCTGTTATAATATTATGGATTGGTTTGAATGCTGGGTGGGTCAAATAGTGGATAAAAGAAAAAGTAGAAGGTGGCTAGTGTTGTTCTTTGCAGTCGTGTGGATAGTGTGGAAATGTAGGAACCAAAGAATCTTTGAAAATAAAACAATTGTTTGGGTAGGAGCCTGGGAACTGATCAATGTTTCAATCAGTAATTGGGCATTGGAGAAAAAGAAGATTGGGAGGAGGGTATATGTAGAAGATAGAACTGGCGAGAATAATGTCCCGACCTGGTGGCAATGTTGTTACTACGATACGGTGGAAAACAAATATATAGTTGGCGGGTATTTCACAGATTTCTTAGGTGATATTATTGTTTTCATGGGAGAAGAATTTATAACTAGCTCTGAAGGTGAGGCTAATATTTATGGTTTGGAATGTGCACTGCAATTCGTGCTGGAAGAATTGAATGAGAGATTCGAAAATTTACTACTTATCTCTAATAGAAAAGATGTTGTGAATTAGATCAATGGCAAGCAAGACACAGGGTGGGAACACAGATTCCTAAGAAATAAAGTTGCTAATAAAAGATAAGTGTTTGATGAAGTGAAAGTAATGTTCAAGCAGGACAAAGAGTTCAAGGCAAAAGGACAGTGGGAAGAATTAGCAATAAACAACATGCAAAGATGGACTCATTGGATTTAATGCAACTGAACGTGACAACGACCATGAGTACTTATTAATGGGTAAAGCTCCAAAAGAGAGATGCACGGTTCAGGTACTGTCGAAGTAGGTTCCCAGCATGTGACGATCAAATGGCATTGAGACTTGATGAAGCCTGTTAACCAAAGAATAGAGCAGGTGCTGCAATGGAGAAATCTCACATCCTTGTATGATTGATGTAATATTTACTTAGTCTAAATGCAATAGGTGTAGAAGTAGCCAGTGGACATAATGTTATTGGTTATATTACTTTGTTGATGGACATGATTTGAACTGTGTTGAGTTGTTACTCCCTGATGGCAATGCCAAAGGGGACTTCCGGCTTCAACTAACGGCCTCTTCGTGGGGATCGAATAAAACCAAACTTTCCAAAAAAAAAAATGTTTTGTGTCGCAATCCATACAACATTTCATAAGCCCACTATTGGATGCACTATAATATGGTTTGTTCCAACGTTGTTGTTTAGGAACAATGTCTTGAACTTCCCCAACCGCAGAATAAATAATCGATCCAATCATTAATATTGCAAGTGCAAGCTTCACATTGTTTATAGCTATGGATTTAATTCTTTTCTTCTCTTGGAATTAGAAGTTTATGATATAACATGTTTAGAATCTTTCCTAGTATTATTCTATGGAACATATGGTAATAAAGCTACTATATTTCTCTACTCTTGGATTTGTGTCTTCTCGATACACTAAGAGCTCTTGTTACCAATATAAATAATTGTTTTAAAAAATAACCTTTCATTATAGCAAAAATTGTCGTAAAATAACTTATTATTTTGATTAAACTTATTTAACTCTTGCATTCGATGAATTTCAACGAAAAAATTTGTCATTATACAATAATGTTATTTAATATGACTTTGTATAATAACTTATAATTTAATTTTAATACATTGTTAGTGTAAAATAATTTTACATATATATCTAATATATGATATATGCATAGCAGAGGATACTCACGTCCATGACACACATGCAGCTCTTCAGGAGGTGGAGGTTGCAACTAATTCTGGACAGGTGTCAATTGATCCACCTTTCTCGGCTTTCAGAAGAAGCAATCGAGAGAAAACAAATAACAGAAAATTGGAAGGATTCGGACATTGAGTATTATGTGGTTTTTTCCTTACCCTTCTTCTCTGCTAGATTGGTTCCTTCCTTCTCTACATTCTTCATTCCTTTAATTCTGATTTCTGTCATCTCTTCTTCTATGCCTCAGGTCTGGATTTCTGCTATGGTCTGCTATGTTGATACTACACTTTCATTCATCTATAGTTCTTCTTTGTGAATATTTTCATTCTGTCAATTTCCTCATTCTGTTAAGCTTTACTGTTTCATTCTATCCATAGACTCTTACTCTCTATTGATAATTTTTGGGGACTAATTCACTATACATACCACATTCACTCATACTTGTAATTTCTCCTCTATACATAATCTCTATTTTCCTTCTCTTCTGGAATTTCACCTTATCAATATAGTAATACTATATCAGTAAAAAATTACATTTTTTTAATATAAAGTAATAACAATAATTAAATAAATATAAAAATAATATTTAATAGAATATTTTATATTAATATATTAATCAAAAAATATAATCTAGGAAAGTTATCCGATAAGGAAGCGTTTTGGACTTCCATACCGTATTCCCTCGGTTGATAATTTTCCAGTTAAGTTTTGTCGTGTTATCTTATGGAAAAGGACGTAAATGCCCTTGGGGAAAATGATGCATTTCCATGACTAACCAGCTCGGAAAGAGATAGAGCACGTACTGCTTTAGTTTAATGGGCATTGTTTGGGTTAGTTGATGGCGAGGGTTCTTTTCACGGAGGAAGGCCAGTGTTAGGGCAATAGTTTTTGGGGATAGTGTTGTGTGTGTCGTGGGTCGCCGTTGAAGGCGATGCGAACGGAGAGAGCCGCCAGCGGTCGATGTGCTTGATCCTGCATCTGATGGCGAGGCGCGTCAGAGAATAACTCCGGCAAGTGACTGAAGTGAGGCATCGCAAAATGTAAGAAATCCTCACTTGTTGGTCCTGGGAACGATGTGTACACGAACATTGTCCATGAATTTGGAATTCGGTAGTTGATTAGAATAACATGAACAATGAAGGGGCTTTCATTTAAAGTTTTAAACTGATTTCTTTGGAACTGCAATCTTAGTTGCTGGGAAACTAACGTTTGGTTGAAGGGGCATGCTAGTCATTTTTAGGGCACAGTTTTTGCTTCAATTTTTCATGGGCCAGGGTATATACGAATTAAACCCTGACAATCCTAATACCAATCCTTTTTTATTTTATTTTTTTTCACCGTCTGAGAATACTTTAAAATTCAATATGGAACTGGCTTGCTAATAAACTGGCAACCTTAGGCATCAACATGGAACTTGGAACTACCTTCTCGGATGCTCCTCCAATGGGGGCGGGAACAATTGTTGAAGAAGATAGCAGAGGGGTCTTACTCCCTCGTGATGTTTGGGTTTAGTTTGATTGTTTGTGCTTTTGGTTTTCTTTTTTTTTTTTTGGGCTAAAGCCCAAGAAGAGAACCTAAACTAACCCGATTCCCACCCCACGCGATCCTAAAGCCATCTAATTGTCTTCTTCCACAAAATCCTCATGTTCTGAGAAAGAATGGGGTCTTCGATAGCATCACCAATGAGTGTCCAAATAAAGAGATTGGCCTTATCCCTTCCACTGCTTAGTCAAATTCCCTTGTTTTCCTTTGAACAAGACCGTGATGAAATCCTTCCGAGAAGATGCTTAGAAGGCTTGAAGATCGACCGAAGCAATTGACTCAAGGCCTTGTGCTTTTGCTTTTGGTTTTCTTTTCTTGTGTTGTTTGTGTCCCCTATATGTTTTTTGTCACAAAATTAAAATAATTGGTGATAAAATATAGACTAGAGTTTTCTACACACTCATAATACAAAATAGCAGTCATGGACTCATGATGAAAATTAACCATATATATGTGTTGCAAGTACAAAAAAATTTGAAAGGAATAATTTATGCACGGTTGTTTCTACCAAAAAAAAAAAATTTACACACAGTTGTACACGCTGCAACATAAAAGAGTTCAGATCAGATGAAATGAATTGCAATTCACATTGTAATTTCGTAGAATTTTCATAAAAGTAAAGGGTACTTTAACAGAATTTTAATTTCCGGTGAGTAAAAAAAATTAAAGTTAAAAAAATAAGAATAAAAAAGGTATGTGAGAAATCAATATAATCAATAGTAATAATAATGTGTATGATCTAAGCAATTACCTTGGTAAATATAGAAGGGAAATAAACAGTAATAACTAAGAATAATGTACATCTGTGATTGATTTTGGGATAGCACCTTCACAAGAAATTGCAATTGAAATGTAAAAATTGCAAGTGATATATATATATTTTTAAAACCAATCACAATATTAGTATAACCTTTTTATTTTGTTATCATTTCCTTTTTTAATTATTATTATGGGGTTGTTGTAAATTTTAATTTTGGGAAAAAATAATTACTCAAACTAAAAGAATCTCTTTTTTTTTAATTTTGGATAAATTGTATTATACTATAAACAATTCAAAAATTTTAACAATTTTGAATAATAAGAGTGACAAATTTATTGTTACCTATTTTTAAATGTTTAACACATTCTCCAATAAGACTCAAATATATTAAAAAAAGTACTTCTTTAAATTCTTTTAGTAGACAATTTGTTAAAATATTATTTTTGAAAAAATAACACATTACTTGCTTAAATTAATTTTTTTCACCTTTTTAATAAAATATGTTTTAAAAAGTTATATGAAAACATTTTTATAATTATATAAAAATAATATTTTTTAAAATAAAAAATTATTTCAAACCAACACTAACCCATTTATTTTTCCACTAAACTCTAACCCATAAACACACCCAACATTTTAAATTGAGTTTTGTCTTTCATTTTCATTTATATGTTATTGTTACACCAATTATGGCTGGGCAAATGATTGGGAAATTGGAAAGGAAGAGGGTTCTCATAAGTGTGAGCTCTGTTTCATTTTCTCTGAAGGAATATGTAGACCTTTTTAATCGAAGACCCAAGTCAACAATTTTTTTTTCTGCCCACATGTTAGATTTGGTCCACATGAAATGGCTCAGCTCAGCCACCAACGATGAGTCATAAAACCTAACGTCATTCAAGGGGTTGCGGAACGCCGCACAAAGTGGACATCAGTCACATAAGACTTCACCAGCTCTAATGCCTTGACCGGTTGCTAGCCCATCTTATACCCTATTACTTCTTTTGCATCGTACAATGAGTACCATATGTTTGGTTCCTTTAATTTTTTAATAGTAGGATAAATCTACAATGAACCAAGTTCACGATAGATCAAGTGGAATATTCTCAAATGAGTGGTTGAATTTTTTTTTATATTTTATTTTTATTATTTATTATAAAGTCATAACCACTCTCAACCACTCATTTGAGAATATTCCACCTGGTTCACTATGAATCAGGTTCATCTTAGACAAAGCCTTAATGGTAAATATCAACTGTCAGCCTTAGTTCCATACGATATTCCCTTAAATCTGACTTCAATACGGGAACATTTTCCTATAATCTATGGTTATATAATAATATAGGAAAGTTAGGCATACCATATACGGTTGCTTAGGAGTTTGCCCGTGAATGTTTGTCGTGCTGCGGAAGTGAAAGGATGATAATTCTCGAAGTTAAAATAATGAAATTCCACAATTGATCAGCTAACAGTGAGCTGAGAATGGACTGCTTAAGCGAGGAGTGAATTGTTAGGGTGAGAAGTGGGCGTCTAAGTTTGTTAGTAAGAAGGATCTGTGCGTTAGGTCAGAAAGCGCTGCTATGGGGGCCGTGGGTGATAGGTTATCCCCTATGGAGGTGGTTTAAGGGTAGATATCGAGGCATCGACGATGGAGCAAAGGTTGGATCTGAAGCTGACGACTGCGGTGTTTGAGGCTGCACCTGGGTGACTACCGAGGCCGATCAGAACTTAACGAAAGGCGGAGTTGAAGAAGGTAAGTAATCGGAAACTTTTTTGTAGAGAAAATATTTTACAGGAACATTTAAGATGGATTCGGTCAATGATATTAGACTATAATAGAGGGAACATTGAATGGGTGATTTAATTTAAAAGCGTGATTTTGTTAGGGTAGTTTGAAGTAGGGTGGGAAACTTAAGTTAGCAAAATTTGTGAAGTTCTGGGAATTTGTTAGCGTGTGTTGCAGGTGGCAGGGTCGACTCCAACAGACTCCATGAGTGGCCAGGACATAATCGCAGAGTGTCCTAGGAACTTGTAGTATTTATGCCTTCAGTATTTAGATCAATGTGTTATTGTTGTTTCAAGGGAAAAGGACATATTCACCCCTCACCTTTTCAAAATCGTACTTTTGCACCCCTCACCCTAGAACAATACCTCTCTGTCCTTGACCATGCATAAAACGGCACAGTGGTGTCCCCCGTTGGCCAGAGTTGCCAGGTGGCAACGGAGGAAGCTGACGTGCCAATAACGGCCCACATTTTGATTTAACGGGGTCCAGCGGGACCCGTTATGAAGCCACTAACCCAAACGACGACGTTTTTCCTTCGAATGAGAAATGAAATTGAAGAAGGCAAAACGATGCCGTTTTCCCTTGACTCTTCCTTTCCCATAAAACCCTCTGCTTGGTTGAGTTATTACAGAGATTGCCCTAACGTGTAGACGAAGTTGCGAAGACGAAGTTGAAGCTCTGTCCTCCATCGAAGGTGAATCGTCGTCGCGAGAGTGGAAGCTGTGTGCTTTGAGCGGTCGGAGAAGAGGAACCCTACACTAAAGGTGAGTACTTGTCGTTTATGGTTACAATGTTGAGCTAAACGTTGGTTTGCATGTGGGTGAAACTGTTGGCATACTATGATCGGGTTGCTTTATTATGGGATTTCAGTTTGCTTGAGAAAGATTTGTGAGTTCTGGTTTATTTATGAATCCCTTTTTTTTTGCTATTGTGGTTGAGTTGCAGGGAATGGGTGACACATTCATGGTGCCCATTTTTCATCACGGTGGAAGCTTCGTAAGGAATCCACTGGGGGAGCTCGAGTATGTGAATGGACTGGTTGAAAGGTTCGAAGAGATGGACCTGGATTTTGTGAACTTCGGTGACATGGTGAAGTTGTTTGAGGATTTAAGGTATACGAAGTACAAGGCAGTGTATTGGCTAGATAAGAATGCTCCGGAGATTGAAACTGGTCTAAATGAGCTTGAAGGGGATGCTGGGATCCGTGAAATGTTGGATTACCTAAGAACCAATCGTGAGCTTGAGTTTCACCTTTACTGGGAGCATGTAATCAATGAACCTGTGATAGCTGAAGAGGCACCTGAAGGGGAAATTTCAAGGGCAAATGCAGGTCGCCTCTCAGCCTATGCCTCTAGCACCAGCCACCAAGAGGACCAGGGAGAAGCAACCAATTCGAAGAAAGGCTACGAGGAAAAGTCCTCCACCATCCGAGCCACCATCATCCTCCCAGCATGCAGGACCATCAGTGGAGACACTGGCAGCAGCAAGTTCAGGAACTAAGAGTAGATTCAAGTTCATGGAAACTCCAGGGCTCAAGCAGCAGTAGCTCATACATCTTATTAAGACATGATTCTTATTTTGTGTTAATTTGTATTATTGTATATTGGCAAACAATGAAGCCATTTTGATGATGCTTAGTAGGCTAAGACCTTCTATTGTTAGCTTTGATGACAGCTTGGCAAACAATGTATTTTGCTAAATTAGGTTCTTATTATTATTTACTACTTAAGACACTATGGTTTATGTTAGAGGCTATGTAATGCCTTTTTCGAGTCTTGGTGCAGTTCCAGTTACAAGAACAATTACTACTTATAATCAATGAAATCATGCCTTATTATCTCATTCCTCTCAATTTATATTGCAGACTTAGTGAACAAAATAAGAGTCCTCATTCAATTGCATTGCTTTCATTACATTTTGCTCAAATAGTTACGTGAGTTGATGTATGAGCATCTTTAGAGGTTTTCTAGGATAAATCATACTCAATTCTTTGTGATATTAATGCAATAATTCATGAAAAGCAGCCAAACATATATTATAATTGTGATTATGTTAAATGCATGGTACTTTGATTTTTTTTTTATAATTATTGTAGGAAAAACAGGTTGAAAAGATGAAAAAAATAAATTCCGGAAACTTAGCTTCAGGAGCAGGTAAGGTCCCACGCATATGCGTGGACATCACCCAGGAACCCACGCATATGCGTGGCATATATCATCAAGGTCATTTCCAGAATTCAAGGTCTCACGCATATGCGG
>JASCZI010001171.1:0-10847 GCA_036250425.1 Stylosanthes scabra | reverse complement strand
TGTTGTGTGAGAGATCAAGGGTTGACAAGTTTTGCAGATTTTGAATCAGACTCAAACTTATTGTGCCATTGAACTTGTTTGAGGAAAGTTCAAGAAAATTAAGCCTGTGGAGTTGGAAAATAGACATAGGAATAGGCCCTTGGAGATTGTTGCCACTTAAATCAATCATCTCTAACAATGAGGAAGAAGCATTTGGAAACTCCTCCAATATACCATCAAATCTGTTGTAAGCAAGAGTCAGTAGTCGCAAACTTGGAAGTATGAACAATGATACGGGGACATTCCCGCTCAAAGAGTTATCTCCTAAATCAATGCTCACAAGATTCAAAAGGCCATTAAGATAATTGGACGGAAGCATACCATTGAAAGCATTATGATTGAGGGATAAAACTCTAAGAGCGTTAGACTTATTCAAATGTGGAAGAGGCCCAGCCAAGTTATTGAATGATAAGTCTAGATGAACAAGATGGATGAGATTTGACATTGAATTGGGAACTGTCCCATTGAATTGGCAATTTGACAAATCTAATGTAGAAATTTGATTCAACTTGCCAATAGACTCTGGTATAGGTCCTGAGAAATTGGTATGGCTAAGATTCAAGTAATTGAGAGATGATTGATGTGGGAAGTTTGGTAAGGAGCCTAGAAGACCTTGATTGCCAGACACATCAAGAAACTGAAGTGATGGTAATTGGATGACATTTTTTGGAAAGGCTTCACTCAACCAACAACTTCTGAGTTGCAAAGTGTTTAAACTAGACAAATTGCCAAGGTACTCAGGAACTGGGCTTGACAAATTGTTATTGTCTAGTTTAAGTACTGACAGAGATTGAAGCTTTGTCAATGAAGGGTCAAGAGGGCCAGAGAGATTACAAGATGACATACTCAAAACTTGTAAACCTTTTAGGGAAGATACAGCATGGCACCATTCCTCTCCTTTGGTTGAAATTGCAACACCATCTAGATAGAGTTCTTTCATTGTTGTAAAGTTTTGCAGAAACTCTACAATGTTTGGCTTCTCAAGTTTCAGACCATGTTGTGATGTGGACAAATCAAGAGTTTCCAACTTGTTCAAGTGAGAGATTTGAGTTGGAATTTTCCCCATGAAACCAGCATTTGACAAATTCAAGTGCCTCAAATCCGTCTGCAGATTTTGGAACTCATAATGAATATCAGAATGGAATTCATTATAAGCCAAATTCAAACTCTGCAAATATTGCAGCTTGAAGAGACTGATTAAGTTTCCTCCGGTGATGACTTCATGGCTTATATCAAGAGCAATGACATTTCCCTTGGTGCTGCATGCTACTCCTTTCCATTGGCAGCAATCACGAGTGTGATTCCAGTGAATTAGTTTGTTGGACTTAGCTGGGTCAAATGTCAGGCTGCTCTTCAATATGAGTAGCAAAGATTGTTGATGGCCAAGACATTGATGGGAAGTAGCAATAGTATTTGTGATAGTTAAGTTGAAAAGGGAGAATAAGGGTAGTAGCAAGTAAAGCCACAAGATAAGGGTGGTTCTCATTATGAGAGGCAAGTTATTATGTATGGAAGGGCGATAGATGATGGTTTTGTTTTTTGCATTTGAGGATATGATATCCGTTCCTTTTATAGATTGGAAATCATATGTTAAAATGCTAGTGATGGTGATGTAAGTAAGTCATGAACAAATAATGGTCAAAGTCATCCCATATTAATATGAATGCATGAAATAATTACTCCACTCATCCCTTAACTTCAAACATACATCATAGTGTATACGGGCAGAGTTTCAAGTATGGGGTCAAAACTGCTTGTGATATGGTTTGTAAATCAACGCTCTCCGTAAATCACTCTATACTTATTGGTATTGCTGAAGAATTAAAATAGAGAAGTAGGAAAAAACAATAACACAATCACAATAACACAAGAGAATTAATGTGGAAATCCAAAAATATGAAAAAACTACGGTCGTTGTCAAACAATAACCAAGAAAATATTATGTAAAATATTACACCCCCAATATTTTCTACTCCGGCACCAAACACTCCTACTCACCCTCAATGACTACACCCACCACATTCTTATAAGAGAAGAACTCTAAAGTACAACAAGGAATTTAAAAGTCATACAATGTGTATTGATTTGGTGCACTTAAAACGCTCAATTTAAGTCTCTATTTATAACATAAAGACTCACTCATACTTCCTATATCAATTGATGTGGGACTTTTTATACACATTATTTTCAACCAAACCCAACAATACTACAGGTGTGTTTGAAAAAGGGATAGAGTTTAAGAGAAGATAGTGAAACTAAATTAAGTTTGTTGTCGTATTTAATTTAAAATTTTACTAATAGATAGACACTGAGAGATAAAAATTAAGTTAAGTTGGTAGATAAAGAATAAATTTTAATATTAAAAAATTTTAACGTTAAATGAGAATATTTGAATAAAAAAAATTAATAAAATTTTAATTTCTGTTCCAAAAAGTTTCAGTTTCTTCGATCTCTATTTTTTTTTAGATATTGAATCTCCAATCTCAGTCTTATGAATTTTGATGTAAAAGACACGGTCTTATAGACAATGACATCCAAAGACTTGTCTTTAAGAAAATTGGAAGTCTCAGATGCTATCATCTATTTTATTTTATCTATCTATTATCTATTATAATATATTAAAAAAGAGATCAAGATAGCTCTATATTCAATCTTAGCATCACAACTTTTTATTAGAATGTCACGTCATCGAAATTACACAAATGACACTTTCAAACCTTCCCAAAAATCTATTCTTTCCAAAAGCTTTCTTCTTAAAAGAGTCTCATAATTATCTTTAATTAATTGCTTTGAATTATTATTTAATCATTACTTATAATTACCACTTTTTTAACGAAAAGTCATATGCAATACAACAGGTTATCTATTCTACAACACACAAGCATGAAACTTGCACGTTGCGCTCGTTAGAAATAAGTTATTATATAATTATATGATTTGCAATCTCTATCTACAAAAATTTTGATAGTATTCAATAAGAATGGATGGAATTCATTCACAAGTCCAAGAAGGAAGTGGGGACAAAGGTGGAATTTTCTTCGATAGCAATGGAGAAGAAGAAATACTTGAGAAACTTATTGACAGGAAGGTTGAAAGGAAGAAATAGAGGAAGCAGCGCTAAGGAAGGAAACCGCCCTGTATCCAAAGGAGGACTCTGGTCACCAGAAAATTGAGATTAGGTGCTAAAACTGCACTCAAATGAAATAGGATTTTGTTGAATCTAATAATCTGGTTGGGGTATTTTATGTGTTTGGAACTCTGACTTTTTTGAGTGTGCAAGGATTGTAAAGTGCGTATCTGTTATATAGATGATGAAAAGCGAGAGATGCGAAATAATACAAGAATTGCTTATGGTCATTTGTAACATCCTTATTTACAAAGCACCTATAAGTACTAAGTTAAATAAGATGTTATGCTTAGTTATTTTCTTTGTCAGATAAAAGCCTGTAACAGTAACTAAATGGTAGAAATCAAACTCATTCATTAATAACTTAAGACAAGTACATAGTTTAAATAAAACTAAACTATTGACATAAGATGAAAGTCAAACAGAAACATATTAAGAAAAGCTAGTAATAATTATTTGCGCTAGTTGATGGTGCCGAAAAAGCTTCGGAAGGGTCTTCCTCGGAATTAGTTGGAGAAGTTCCTTGAACAAAAGAAGCAAAAACTTCTCTAAGCGGTCCCGGGTATGGGTTAGAGTTGATGGAAGACATATCGTTGTAAAGTGAGGAAGTGATAGGTGTATCATAGGATAACGATGAATATTGAGGAGTATGAGTCGGTGAAGGCGGTGGGTTAGGATGTAAATTTGAGAGGGGGAAGTCATATGGTTCCATCATGTCAAATAAAGGGCTTAGAAGGGGTTCTTGGAATGATTGTTGGGGTAAGAAGTAGAAACGGATACGTGGGCTTCCGGTTATGTACAAGTTCCCATTCGTCGGGTCCACGGCAAACCCTTGATCTTCCGGCATCTAAAGAAAGATTACTAACGTCACCATCTGTGAAACCAATCACATAACCCAATACAAAAACAATATAGGGGTGAGAATCAAACCACAAGATTCTCAGTAAGGATTAGTGAAATACCTCATATATCATCATAATGAAGTTTAATATTAAGAACATCAATTCATACAATATCAATCCATTATGCAAGGTTCACCCACATGTCTCCCTATATGCTTGGCCATGAGCTCACGAGTCGATTCTCAGCCAATCAACCGACATTGCCGGTAGCCGATCCCGGCCCTAGCCTTGTATATAACATTCAGAACGAAGTCCGCAATCTTTCATTAGGATGCAAATGATGCAATGCATTATACCGATTAAACAGTTCATTTTTAAAGTACCCAAATTATTTATAATTTGAGCTCTTTGAAGTAGCGATATATCACTTATAAAATTCCAATACATCACATAGTAATAAAATACCATTCATATAATTCACTCATAACTTTAAACATAAAGGATGAGTACAATTGATAATTATTTTCTTTAAGATATAATATATCATTTTAAAGAATTATATAAAATATCATAAATGCAACATTTAACATTATTTCATGTGTCCAAAACATTAAACACAAAAGATGAATATATATCATAAATCACCCCCTTAAAGAAAGCATTTTTAAATTTTCCTACCTTGACTATTTTCCCTTGACTCTTGAGTACTAGAATGTATGTGATGAGTTCTTGAATACATTGATTAGGTTGATGGTAAAACAAACTATTGATCCAAGGGATTTTAGTATAGAGGAAGGTGATGATGGTGATGTTTTTGTCACTCAAAGTGTGCCCTAAAAGTGATGGAGGGTGTTCTTGAGTATTTAAGAGAGTAGATATAGGTATGTATAGGGTGTTGTATGAAGTGAGGAGGTGATATATATGTGAATATATATGATGGTTAAGTGATCTTTGAGTGTTAAGGTTTTGGTGAGGAAATGATTATGGTTGATGAAGTAGTGGTATTGTAGTGGTATTTAAGTGGTTGTTTGATGTAAGAGGTTGAGAAGTAAGGTTATAATGGTGTAGTATATAGTGTTTATGTGACAATGAAATTTGAAGTTTGGGGTCTATATATAGAGAAGAGTTTGGAGGTTGGGAGCTTCATGACTTAAGGTTAAATTGTGCCATGTATATATTGAAGTGTCTCATGCATAGTTTGCATGAAGCTTTAGGGTTTAAGTGGCATGATTTGGTGAAGAGGTGAATGATGATTTGGAGATGGAATTTGATGTGTCAATGGAGGGTGAAGAGGTGGAGGAAGAAGTGGTGTTTTAAGGTGGCAAAAATGAAGGGATAAATTGCCATGTATAGGTTGAAGTGTCTTGTGCATGGCTTGCATAAAACTCTAGGGTTTAAGTGACATTATTTAATGAAGAAGTGAGAGATGATTTAAAGATGAAGTTGATGTGTCAATGGAAAATGAAGAGGTGAAGGTGGTGTAACGTGGCAAAAAATTGAAGAAGTTGAGGAGGCGGAAGAGATGGTGTTTGTCATGTACTTATACTATATATATGTGTTGAATTTTGGGATGTTATATCATTGGTGAGTTCAAATATTCATATTGTGTAGAAATATTATTTGTGTTAACAACTATTTCATGTTATTTCATTAAGAAAATTTTAAATTCTATAATCGAAAATTCTTAACTAAGAGCCGTCCAATTTCCAGAAGCAAGGTCTAGATGAAAGTCATTCTTATATTTTAAAATACACCAAAAACATTTAACTAACACATTCAATGCTAAAAAAATTCATACGTAGAGCAACAGTCTTCCTGAGGACTAGGTTTTTCCCTTCTTTTTGGCGTGTCTTTCTTCTCTATTGATATAATCATCAATTTTTCAATTTCTTTCAATAAACAACCCAAGAGTCAAATATATTTACATCATTACCGTGGAAGAAAAAACGAAAAAAAATTAATTACTTAATAAATTCATCACATAAATATGCACATACTTACCGTTACAAATATTCATATATCACCATTTCATATATATTAAATTTTCACTAATAAAAATAATAACATTTTCGATTAATATAATTTAAACTTAACAAATAAAATGTAACATTTACATTAATTTTTAACATGAATTTTGAGAATTTAATTTAGCCAATTTATTTGCTTATTCCTATATAAAGCAATTCGGTTGAAAGTAAAAATTTATCAAGTTAAAAATAAAATATAAAAAATAATTATTTTTTAATTGTGTTAACAATCTTTTTAAAAAAAATTTAAATAAAAGTGTCTCCAATCCGACACCAGTAAATTAATTTTTCTATATTTAATAAGTTATTCAATCTATGTGTGATATTTAAATATTTGTTATCTCAAATTTAGAAGTTTTTATTTTAAAATTAAATGTCATATTATATTTGCACTTATATATTCATTGTCTATGAATGATTATTTTAAATTTGATTGTGGTAGAAAAATATAATAAAAAAATCGATGCCCTAAACTTACTTAAATATTTGAACTACGTCACTGGTTCGTCACTAATAAAACATTTTTAAAAAATTATAAGAAATAGTAAAAGATGAATGCTTATTAAATTTTAGTATGACAAAATATTAAAAATACATGTGAATGAGATCATACTTATAATTCAATATTATGTATTCTTCATGTGTATTTTTCTTTAATAAAAATGTTCAGTACTTCTTTTGTGTTTTTCAGTTAATAATATATTTTATTCTTAAATTTATTATTAGTAATATTTACAAAATTGACTCACACAATTTCTACCTTATGAAAAAATTTCCTCTTGCAAAATGTGCTTATTTAGCCGGCGTTTTCTTTAAATAATATGATCCAAATTTATTATATATTGTTTTCATATGCTTGCTAAGGTCTCAATCATTTGAATTTTACATATGTGTTGCTCTTTATCAATTATCTTGTTATAATTTTAACATATACAAATTGAGATAAATACAGAGTCTTTTTAAATATTTTATAAGGTACAGAATATGCAGCTTCGCTTAAAAGAATTTAAGTTTTTAAAGCTCCTTATTTTTAATTCTATGTTAATTATTTAATTTTTTAAAGGAGGTTAACTTTTGATTTTTGCAAATAAAGGACTCTAGATAGCTTAATTATTTTGATAAAGGAATTTTCAAATTCATCTTCAACACATAAACGTATTATGTTTTTTTTTTTAATAGGGGCTCAATTATTGTCTATACCGACTTCTATTCCAATAAATATTTTTTCTACTATTTTGGATCAACATCCTGGTAAATTGGTAAATCATTCTTAAAGATGATATTCTAATGCATAATATATTCTAACTAAATCAATTATTGCATTCTTTGTGTTAGATACACAAACTTTATTAACAAAATCATACTCATTTAAACAGCAATCAGGATCACTAATATAAATATCATCTGATGAAGATATGATGTCGATAATTACATTACGAAGAAAAAAGTCAAAATCCATGAAAACAAATTAGCCAACAAATGAAAGACACAACAAAAGAAAAGAAATCAATCAAGAATAAACAACTCAAGATGAACAAACATGCTCCAAACATTCAAGCGCAAGAAAGGCAAACAATCATCCACAGAAGAACAAGCACCGTAAAGAAAAAAGACATTGATAACAAAGAAAAAATAGGAATAAAAATTATGTTGTTTAGTATAATTGTTTAGGAGTTAGTATTTTAGACATTATCATCTCTCAAAATAAAAAAAGATTTACATATATAAAAATAAAATATTACAAAGTTTATTATATTTATTGATTATCGATTTCCTTAGTTATAGTATTAACACTTCTATTTATTTAATAATCCTCAAAATAAAGCCGAATAATATGCAAAAAATAATCTTCAAATCATCCGCGTATTGCACGGATAAAAGTCTAGTCTATCTATCTATTTTATATATATAAAAGTTGATACACCATCTATGTTATAACAAGAGATTAACAACTCATCTAGTATATTATTGCCACCTAAGCTTTTTTCTCACTTTATAATTTTTATAGAATTTTGGATTTCTTTTAAAAAAATTTATATATATAAAAGTTGATACATCATCTATGCTATAACAAGAGATTAACAATTCATCTACTATATTATTGCCACCTAAGCTTTTTTCTCACTTTGCAATTTTTATAGAATTTTGAATTTCTTTTAAAAAAATTATACTCTCCTCATTCAATAGCATCCACTACCATTAACATTATCATTCTATAGCATCTACTACCACTAACATTATCTTTTAATTAATGAATAAGTAATTTAATATCATCTTCTTATATCATATAAAAATTGATACACAAATTTTAAATTAAATATATACTACATAGATGATAATAAGCATATACTATATTATTTTTTTATAATTGTGTCATATTAGTAATCATACTTAGATGTTAATTTTATAATTTTTCAATATAAAAAATAAAAACTTTTAACAAAACAATGATTCAAAACTATGATACGAAAAATTTTTATTATAAATATTTAATGTGTATATTATTTAATCTACTAAAACAGATTTAGTAACCATCATATTTGCTATTATTTTCTCATTATCCATAATCTATCAAATGAATTGCTAAAAATATTTTCGGACTTCTAACTTAATATATATTATCTTATACCATCTACGATGATTAATAAGTTAAAGCTCATTTATAATTTTATGTTATATTGCCTACTTATACATGTATTATTTATAAGACTATTTCTATAACATTATTTGGTCGATTTAATTTTATATATCATATTGCATGCGATTCTTATTATTATTTTTTTATTTGTTAATTTCTCATACCAATAGTTCAATACTCTTTCAATCAAATTCAAATTTGACCTAACATTTTTTACTAGGTACATTCAAATATATTATGATTATAAAGTTATTTTATAATTTTATATTAATCTTTTGTATTTTGTTCTCATTCATTTTTTTAAAAATTTTTTCTTTAATTATTTGCAAACTAAAGACCATCATATAAGAAGATAAAGTATGCAAACAAAAGCAAATATAAGAAAAATTTTCAAAATATAGCTTTATACAACTCTAATATAAAAACCTATACTTTTTTAAAAAATAATTCAAATCTAAAATTAATTTGAGTCATATGATACCGAGTCTCCATGTAAACCATGTTACAATATATATGCAAAGTTTATGTGTTTAGGTTTTGATGAATGACAACCATTATCGAATTGAGGACAAACAACGAAGTTTTCAAGATGTGATTTCGAAAAGCTAACGACAACAACAACATAAATGAAGTCCACAAACATGAAGACGTTATAGAGTCTTAGGACTTAGGTAATAATCTTGTTAAGAACCAAATTTACATATCTCTCACACACACACATAAAAATGTTTTTAATAAATGTTTTAGAAAGTATTTTTTCGTATGAAAAATGTTTTATAACGAATCTATGATGTTCATACTAGCCAAACATGTTTAGATACTTGATTTCAATGATACAAGACCTTAGGCATTGATTAAAACAAGTTTAGAATCAATTCTTGAAGGGAAAACATGTTTTTGGGCCATTTTGGGCCATGGGTATCGATACCCACCCTGGAGTATCGATACTCAGGCATTAACGTAGTGAGTATCGATACCCAGGGTGTGAGGATCGATACTCAGAGCCAAAAATTCAAAAATTTGGCTCAACGGTCACATAAGTATCGATACCCAGCCTTGAGTATCGAAACACATGTGCTAAAAACAAGAAAAATGGCTAGTTTGACAAAACGATTTGATTCCATTCACACCCCAACGGCTCTATGGTTTTTGGAGTCTATAAATACATGTTTAAGAAGCTCATTTAACAACACTTGATCAAATCAAAAGCTTCTTGTTATTATACTTTCATATCTATTTCAAAGTGTTTTTATGCACTAATTTGAGAGATACACACAATTTGGTTCATAGATATTCAATTGTACTATCATACTCTTGTTAGAGAGATTCCAAAAATCTTTTGTTGATTTGTATGATAAGAGATTGGTTCTCTTATTGTTAGAGTTGAGAGATTAAGCACTAGAGTCGATTGAGATAAACACTCAAGGAAAATTCTTGAAGTTGGGATTACTTCGAGTGGAGTGGTTTATTGTAAAGTCGTGAGGTGTTAGGATCTAATACTCAAGATTGTAAATGGTTTATCAAGCACCTTGAAACTTGGTTTTAGTGGAACTTCTCAATTGCGATTGAGAAAGAAAGTGGACGTAGGCGAGAATTGTGCCGAACCACTCTAAAGTTGGTGTATCGTATCTCTATCTCTTATCTTTTATAATTCCGTTAGTTACATTTATACAAGTGTTTTGGAAAGTACAAGCTCCTTGTAAGTACTTAAGAAGTGGCTTAAGTCTTTGGAAAAATACTAGTACAATCATTTGAGCTATTTATTTCTATCGCAATTTATACTTCCGCGAAAATTTTCAATTGTTGTTTGAACACTCAATTCACCCCCCTCTTGAGTGTTGTGCACTTGATGTGGATTTTCAGCAACCCTACTATCTCGGCAAGTATACCGAATCATACCAAGTAATATACCACAATTAAGTGGAGTATCGATCCCACGAGGATTAATGGATCAAGCAATAGCTACCAATTAATTATACTAATCAGATCAAAAATAGAATTTGTGTAGAGAGCAATGATAATTCAAAAACTAAATAGAAGAGATCAGAAATTTACTTGAATGTGAACAATGGTAAGAGGACTGTTAAGAGCTTTGGAGATGTTTTTCCCTTGAGGGTCAATGCATACATTCGAATATCAATTCTAGGATTTCAGTTATCAAGCACAACGAATCT
>JASCZI010001167.1:0-19150 GCA_036250425.1 Stylosanthes scabra | reverse complement strand
GTCGAAGCAAGACCAGTGATGATCGGCGGTGGTAAGGTGTGCAGAAGTGACGAAGGACACTGAACTGCTGCGAACAAATGAGGGAGCTGACCTGAGGAAGCAGAGTTAATTTAATTTGATCATCCAAAGCTTCATCTTTAATCTTAATGTTATTATTATTATAATGTGTGTGTAAAGAGCATTGTGAACTTGTCATGTTTATGATAATACTGTATTAGCAGGAACAAATTACTCACTTTCCCTATGTCTATGGAAGCTTGAGTAATTAACGATGATAACTATGTTATTACATATATAAGTTTCAATACTAAGCTACAAGTTCAGCAAATAATATAGCCTAGACATATTTTTGTCATTTCTAAGTGGCTAAACGTTGAAAGAGTTGTTAGAAGAATGATTAAATTAAGCAGGGTAACGTTTATTTGAATACGACTTAAGCATCTTTGATCTCTTGCATCAAGCTCAAGTACTCAACATTATACCAAACAATAATATTAATAATAAGCAATAGAGGGTTATCAGTTGAATCTGAGCCTCTAATAATATAGTCCAGAATTGATCATCTCTTAGACTATGTATTTGTCCACAAATATGAAGGATCAGTAGCCACACCTCACAGCGATGGCATCTAAGAAATTGTCACAATTTTTAAGATTATCTGCTGCTTGCTTATATGATAATTTAATTTGTTTATTATGGACGGCTGAAAGGGCTAATATACTTTAAACCAAGTTGCCTTTTGATTTGTTAATCTTGTCATAATGAGAACAACGCTACAGATAGACCTCTCTCCATAGACATAACCACTTCGCGGCTTTATCTGTTCATCACTCTAATGTTTCATGAATAAGGCCGAATGCTTAATTACCTGTGTGATACATGTTCTTCATGACAACAGAACTGCAATGAAATGGGGATAAAATCTGCCATAGATGGCACCGTACAGAAAATGCAAACCATTATCAAGCAAAATAACAAATTAGACGTGGGATATAATATTGTAATTGTAAACCATAGAATTACATGATAAGGTGGAATCAAGAAACTGCAGTAATGAGTAAAAGTGTAAAATAAAACCAAAATAGCAGAAATTTGATTCAGGATTAAGTGGGTTCTTCTATTTAATACCAAAAACAAAGGTTACTAAATACAAAATAAGAAGACCAACCAAGTGCTACATAATTATATGAATTGTTTCCTTTGAAGTTGAAACAGCATAGATTTGAGTGGTTTTAAAGCAAGAAAAGATGGATATATAACCATATAAGCAACAACAAAGATGCGCGAAAGATAATTCAACTCGAATCCAGTTTGTTGAATATTAGTGACCTTGATTGTAGTCCAAATGACATTTGTCTCATTCCCTATCAGAGGTTTCGAATTCGAAACCCTCCTCTCACATATCTTTGGTTATAAAAAAAGATTAGTGACCTTAGGCTAATGCAATAACATGCATACATAAGAATCATCTTCCTTTGCCTAATCTTCCTCTGCTTCTTGTGCATCGGCATAGTCTTCCTTTGGTTGGTTTTTCAAAGGGAAAACAAGGTTTCTTCCTCGACAAGTAACGGCTCTTCCCTCCAACAGCCCTCAATTTTTTTCAATCCTGCCTTCATATGCTTGATACACCTTACACTCCGTCATGCAAGACAGAAGACACTATCCCTGAAAGGCTGAAAACCTTTTTTTAAGGGAACTTTCATTGGTTATTTTTTTTTTTGGTGACTGCTTTCATTGGTTATTAGGTTACAAAAAATAGTATTTATCTATAGATAAAGCTTGAATACGGATCTTGAAAACGTATGCACATCCCTATGCAGACGATGAAATTGATTGTCTTTTTTTTTTTTTTTGGTTTACAAATTGATTGTGTCTTCTTGAGGTAAGAATGTAGGATCCGGATAACACATTCATTGTGTCATTTTTGTTATGGCAAGCAGCAAAGCAATTTTTTTTTTTGTTTATAAAAGCAATTGTTTTCAAAAGGTATTTTTATTTTTGGACAGTGCACCAATGTTCAAAAAATGGTTATGCCATGTTATTGGTCTTGGCTTGGGTCGGAGCCCAGCACAAATGGTTATGCCATTGAGTATTGACTATTGAGTGTTTGAATGTGGGCTTGTACTGAAGCCCAAGTTCATGAACAGATCTACAAAGCCCCAGAATACATTAACACTATTATTTTTGCAAGGTTAGCCATTGGCACATGTCCAAAAAAAAAAAAGGCATTGGCATTATTGCAAAATAAAGAGAAACCTCCAAGTATGATCATTGTCACAAACTCACAATAGAGTAGTAATCAAAAGGTGAGAACTTCAGAATTTCTTAATATGAATTTAAATCTAAAAAAACAAAAGAAATTGTAAACAGGAAGACAGTAGCGGAGAGTGAGTAAACAACATCCCTCTTCGGTTATTACAATTTATGAAACTAAAGCAAGCAAAGCTGGTGCCATCGTTCCATTCAGAAGTCACTTATTTCCTGGAAAAGTGAGGAAAACAGTGTGTCAAATTAACATAATTCGAAAATTTTTATGCATGGATTAGAAGTGATTACCAGGTAATCAGCTATTCAGAAATTGGATGCTACACAAAATAAGATGGAAAACCATTCACAGAAGATAGAACACAAGTTATGATAACACCACATAATCATTGAAACCAAAACCATATCGTATTAAACTTTTGTGTAACTGCAAAGATAATAACAAATTTAACATGCCACTTCTTCAATCAACATAAAAATACTCAAGTGCTCAATCACATTCCAAAATAATAGATTTCAATGAGAAATAAGTTTTGAATGCCATCATACCCTCTTGGAAAACACATGAATCAAATAAAAGATCAGAGACTATAGCTAGGGATGAAGAATCAAATAAGTAACCGACCCATTTGTTTAGTTCTTGAGCAATTAATATCAATCCAATGATTACAATGGGAAATGAGCTTGCAGATTTTAGCAATGCATTGTTATCATGGTCAATAATTGAGGAATGAAAGCTATACTTCTTTTCTAATCAATTGATTGAACAAACAATGCCGGATAAAAAAGGGGGCGAAAAACCCAAATCATAGCTAAGAATATACGAGATGCGATCTCCAACACTGGGAATCAGACATTGCACGAGACATTTGTATTCAGACTAAAATGATTCGAAATTTGAAATGTCGACAATCAGAATCACGAGTAGAAAACAAATCCACACAAATAAAAAGGGACGAAATTAGGGTTTGGTGAGTGGAGCAATTACCTCCTGTGCTGCTGGACGAATGGCGATTTTTTGGCATCCTCCTCTGCCAAATCAAAGGGACAATCAATTAGATTTGGAACAAATTCAAAGCTGAGAAGTCAACAAATTATTCAAAAAAATAAAGGATAAAAGAAGAAAGATGGAGTTAGTACCGGTAAGACCGAGTGAGAATTTGGTTATAAGGGTTCCGGTGACGGCAAATCCAACGATGAAGGGCCAGTTGCGCTTCCATTCGCGCTTGAAGAACACAGGCCATGGATCGAATAGACGCATTTTTCTCCGGCGCACCTAATTCCTTTCTCTCTTACTCTTTCTCTTTCTCTTTAAGCTTCTCAATCCCTTATGCGCAGTTGCGCACACGCATATATATACCACGCCTTCTTTATTTTGTCATGGGAATTAGGAGCCCATTTTTTTGGACAGTAATTACGAGCCCATTTTAAAACCATGAAAATAAGCGGGCCTAGTAAATGAAGCCCAAGTTAGGTGATTCCTTTATGCCCCAGCTAACACAGGCCCAATAATGCCCGAATCCAGTTAAAGCATTAAGCTTGGTTCATAGGGCGTCCAAAAACATACTAAAAATTGGATCAATATGGTGCAAAAGACCTATTTTGAAGTAATAAGATTGACTTACCAAGAATACCAAAAACAAAAATATTGACTTACCAATCTTTACCAAAATAAAAAAACAGATTGACATACCAAAAAAAAAAAAAAAAAAGAGTAATATGATTAGTAATTATACACTAAGTTGCTTTGGTTTAGTAGATAGTGCACTAGTCCGCTTAAGAAAGTATTGGGGATTCGAATCCCACCAAATAAAACTTAGATTTGCAACAAATTACACAGTTTGCAAGTCAATTCCCCTATCCGAAATTCGCCTGTTTAGCCCATGCCCCTCAACCTACCAGGTTGGGATGCCTTGAAAATAAAATAGCAAATAAAAAAGATAGGCTTTTTGCCCAGTTCCAATTAAAAAGTAGAAAATTAAAAAAAAAATAAAAATTTAATTACTATTAAACCCAGTCTTTTATTTTGATCTTAAAATGAATATTCTTTACTTCATAATAGCTTGATTCTTGTAGTGTCAACCATTCAATATTATACATTATTCACTTGAAATTCGGTAATAAGGTGTTTGAGGCCTTGATGAGCTCAACTCGTGACTCATAAAGTCATACATTATATTATTCTTTGAAAGGGAATTTTTCATATTTTCATTTTTAAAATGATTAAAAAAAAATTAATTATCTAATTTTCAAACTTTCTGTTGGAAAATTTTGAATTTAAGCTTAGCTTTTCCTATGTCATTGTCGTTTTATTAATGTATCAAGCTCACCAGCCATAAATATGGAAAGCATGAGTAGATATTTATATGATGATAAGTTGCTAACTAGCTGTACTATACATATATGTAGATATTCATATTTGGATATAATTGTCGGTGGTACAGAAATATAAGTTTTTGGAATATAATAAATAAATAACACCACCTAGAAAGTAAGAATACATTAGATTATTCAATCACAAAAAGTAATAGAGAATACATTTTGTATCATGATTCTATTATTTATTTAAGCTAAGCAACAACGCTCAGTTCCACATTTTTATCGTATGAAGAATATAATCATTATTCATTCAAATTAAAATGTTAATGCAAAGGATAGATTATTCAAATGATGGAAATGACAATGATTGATAAGCTAAGTTAAAAGGGAACTAGTTCCTTGGTTGTGTTCCCTTGATTCCATCTTCATTCCCTTTGAACAAGAAGCCCAAACTATTGGAATGATTATTATTGTTGCAGCGCTTATTCCCTTTCTTCAATCATGAGAGAACACGGTTTTCTCTTGACTAACTGAGCTCCTAAAATCATTACAATAGTGCAAGTTTCTTTAATTTGCTCTCGTTGAATGCATATGGTTTGACCTTAGTGCCTTAATTATATTCCACTAACCTTGTTATTTGCTTCATTTCTTTTAGGCCTAGCTCATTATATCCTTTATCTTATCTTGACTGTTTTCAAAATATATAGATGCATTTAAGACCATTTTTTTTCTTTATATTTGTTTATGCCTTTCTAATATAAATGAATTATATTGACTCTAAATTATGATTTTTCTTTAAATAAAACTTAATAGTTCTTTTTCTTTTTTTTCAGATCGATTATATTATATATACATCTATTTTGCCAACCAAATCCAATCAAATTATTTATTTCAATGTCAAATATAATACTATTTTAATATTAAATACTACAAAAAGTAGCATCAAAATAAATTTCTATTTTAACATTGAAATAGCTTTTTATTCAGTATAAAAATAAATAATTGCTTCATGAGAAGGGAAGAGAAACGAAATTGAAGTGTGTGATGTTTCTATTTTTCCTGCCGTCACAAACCTACTCATTCACCAACTTTGCCTCCCCAACTATAATGTACCAACATATACATATCGCAGATAAGCTTTTTAGATATATATCTGTTTCATTCTATGCCTTTTTATTAATTTGGACTAACCCTATACTCATTAATTAAGCCCTGAAGCTTTAATGTTTTTAGCTTTTTTTCCTGCATTAATTTGTTAAATACTGTTGAGTCAAACCAAACTCCAACTACCTTTTTGGCATATGAAAAAGAATATGGTCAAAGAAATGTACAAAATGGAGGATTGCTTTTTGCAAAGATAGATATCATTCATAATTTGCCCCGCGTGTTTAAATCCCTTATCAATTTTACCTTTTCAGGATCCAATGTTAAAAGTAATAATCGCTTCATTACTGAGAGAACCGTAGTACCATGCATGTATATATATAGAACTCGCAAATCACAACCATCTGCATTATTCATCGTAATAGGAAATTAAAAAAGAAAAGCTAATAATTAAGATTATTGTATGGGTGAAAAATGTGATCGGAGATGATATACTAATATATTGTGATTAATTAAATTTCATGTTAACAAGACGATATACAAATGAAGTTTAAGTTTCATTTCTACGATATAGGGCACGTGTATGTTCAGCATTTCTTAAATGCAAGTATTTATAAGTTAACTGTTAAAGGGTATAGTAGCTAGGTGGAAATAAAAGACTTGTTTGTTCATGTATATCTACTATAGCCACATATATGGCTATATCTCCTTAATTGAACTTTTGCTCATGCTATATATGATGAGTAGGAATTGAATAAAGAACATCTATTAAAATTGAAAGTAAAATGTCTGATCTGTTTAACTGGTAATCCAACTTTATTTCACAGTGCAAACCCAACTGGACCCAAATATTCAGCTTTCTAAACACATTATTTGATGAGTTACGTCTTTGTATTTTGCTATGCCGTTGATGATTAAGAGTGGATTACTTCTTGGCATGCATGGAGTGCATGTGCATTGCGGCACATTGACCCGCCACGTGTCACGCAAAAAAGGCCAATATGGGGTCCCCACATGATGTGTTACCTAACGGCCATGTCCCATGTGCCACCCCCTACCCTATAATGATTAATCATAATAAACACACCCTCCCGGACCAATTAATTAATTTAACCCTGTATATATATATAATCTATGTTGATATGGATAGGAGTATATTATATGTTATGTAAAGCTAATAACTTGTTAAAGCTAAGGTATGATGTATGTAACAAAGGACAAAAGCCTTCGCTTACACAAATTAAAGTCTCCTAAGTCCTAATACATGCATGTGTGAACTAAACAGGATATCAGGGGGTGGAGCCTGCAGGCAAATATTCCATATTTCCTCCAACTTGCCTCACGTGTCGCACACCACCTAATATGAATGTATCATACATATACATACTAGTTTATTTATCTCAAATTGTTTTTTGCTTCGTTATTCATACTCATCTACATAACATTATTTATCTTGTATATATATAAATCAAATTAAGAAATAGTGAAGGGAGAATGCATGATTTGGTCGACAGGTAAAGTCGTTACCCGTTGGAGAAGTGTGAAGGTAAAAGGCCCAAGTGGTCTCCACTTTATTGGACCATTCTTCCAACTTAGACAAGCGCAATTACAGAAATGCCCTTACAAGCATACACAGCCATAGCACATAGCTTTACCACAAACATCAGGCTGCAATTCCTCGTCCCCTATGACTATGACCGTAATTTAATTGGGTTTACACATTTACAATAATTTCTTTAATTTCATTGCAAGCAATTGCTTGTTTATATACACATCGCATTGAAAGATGAAAAGTCAAGTTCATAATTTAAAATTATCCTTTATATTAGCTAGGAAGCTAAGGCTGGTTAACTTCATCAACCTTCTATTTATACTATGAGACCGAAATAAAAGTAATTAAATAATTTAGTAGGCTCACATATTTTATGTGTGGATCGGAAGAGGTATACATGAATACAACAAAAATATTGAGGTTGATTTGATTATTATTATTATACATGTAATCACACGCATAAATGCATGTTATGATCGGCCGCAAGCTAGATTCATTGTATTGACAAGTATGACTTTTATTTTAAGCACCATATTGTCGTATGCCAGGATTTCTTTTCTAAACGATAATCTTAACTTGTGGTTTTGGACTTTTCCTCCTTTATTAACTGAAACTCAGAATTACAAAAACGGTGCTTGAATGTTGTGACTTGTGAGAGCTCACTAATAATATATGAGTTTTCACTTACGTACATATGCATATAATACTTCTCAGTTAGAATCGGATAAAGGAATATTTGGGAATCAAGCAACGGATTCATATTCATCAATCTAATGTTTGATCACATCGGTTTTTTTTTTTTTTATCTTTCACAGCAACTAAAGTAAGGGCTTGTTTGGGCGACGTTTTCGTAAAAGATTTTTTTTTCTATTTTTTTTAAAGATCTTTTGCAAAAATAAAAGTAAATTTATGTTTGAATATCTCATGTAATAATATCTTTTTATTTATCAAGTATGTTTGACTACAATAATATAGAAGTACTTTTTTGTTTGTTTATTATATTAAAAATATCTTTTTTTCGAGTAAAAAAGATCATTTAAAAGAATATGTAGATTGTATCTTCTAAAAAAAGATATTTTTTTTTTTATTTTACTACTATTTTTATTTTTACTCCTAGAAATTTATCAAACACATAAAAAAACATTAAAAGATCTTTTTTTATTGAAAAAACTTTTTTTAGCCAAATAATGACGCCCAAACAAATAAATTTTTTCGTCTAATAAGATGAGGATCAACACTTTGTTAATTCGATCCTACTACATTTGCAATATAATCTTATATTTATATATGAAGTCGCATGATATTTTGTTATCATTTTAATAATTTGTATAAGATTTAATGATTCAAAATTACTACATAAATAATAAATAAATAAACATCATTCTAACTAAAAATGGTAAGGATGTGATCCAATAAAGTTGAGGATATGATTTGTTTATTCCTTATTAAGAAATACAAAGCAACATATGTATCTGATAGATTTTAATCATCATCAAATCAACTATTTATATATAATTATTATATTAAAATATAAAATATACATTAAAAATATATAAAACAGGACGTATATTAATATATAATAATTAATTTAGTGTTTAATTTTTAGTATATAGATAATATTGAAGTATTTTTGTCTAAAAAATTATATAATGACTTTTGACCTCATGCTTTTTTATAAATAAAAGTAAAAAGAAAAAGGTGAAGGTAATAAAAAAGTAGGTATAAATAAAGGACAGTCTATAATCATATAATTTTTCAATAGCAACAACGTGTATATGTTGCTTAGTATTTTTTAGTTATGGACTTATGGAAAATCAAAAATCGACAGATATCCTTAATTGCCATTTTGGAAGGTTATTATATTTTTTTATAGCACCCCTTTATATATTGGAGGATATATATTGGTATAGGGTAAATTTAAATAACACTTATATATATTGGTATTTAATTCTTAGACATCTAATATTAAAAATATTAAATAATAAATATTTTTCTTCGTATTTGTCTTGTATTTATATTTGGGTTTAACACTTTTCCAATTTTCATTTTTTTTTTCATAATCATGTTGCATAAATAAATTAAATAAATATTATAATGATGTTACTTATATATACTCACTTCCTTTTTTTTCTCCTATTTGAAATTGTACTTTGAAAAAAGCATCTAAAATGAAAATGATAATTGTTGAAAGAGAAATTTTTGTGAATAATAGTAATCAATAATATTAAAATATCATTATTTTTTTTTGTTTTATTTTTTATGAATCAAACTTTTTTTATTTTATTGGAATTATATTTTTTATTGATTATTATTGATAAAAAATTTATTGGTCACCTGATTAATATTATTAATGATGAAAATATATATTAATATTTTGAACTACAGTAGAACCCAAAGGATTACTCTTACTACGATCATAAGTATACGCATACAATAAGAATGATCAATGATTTCATGTTATGAGTAAAATGTCTTCAAAGTTTTTTAACTCAAGAACTAATTTAGAGAAAAGCTAGTTGACCCAAATAAGCACTCTAACAAAGCCATAGGGGCATTCACGTAAAATCACAATAGTCACATCAAAGTAAATAATCACAATAGACCATTAGTCCTTAGTTAAGCCGCACCGACTGAACTCAATTTTTTTTTAATTGAAAAACAAAATAGACAAATGGCGTTTACATTGCGATAAACGAATAAAATTAATTAATTACACTTAAGAAAATAAAACCAAATTAAATGAAGGGATGATAGGGACAAAAGCATTAGTAAGGAAGGGACAAGGGTCCTGAAAGAGTGGGAGAATTTTAGGATTTTAGAAATTGGGTAATAGAAAATGGAAAGTATTGGATTTATATTTTATTTTTGTATATATAAAAGTATGTAATTTAATTGTCATTAATTGGAGGATACAATAGGACTTTGAATCTTGGACCACACCACGTTCTCCGTGTACTCTTGTGTGCCTTCATTCTCTATAAATAACTCCTAATATCTAATCCTCTAATTCCCCCAAGTCTTCTTCACTCACTATTTATCTTCCTTGGCTTCTTTCCAACACAACATGGAAGACCCCTTAGGTTCCATATTCAATTCTCATCACCAGGTGGGTCACTTCTCATTCTTCATCATCATGCACTGCACATTATAACTAACCCTTCCTTCCTTTAATTTCTTTGTCTTTTTGATACATCACTTCATGATCACTGACTTTCTTTGTTAACTATATGTATTTTCACCTTTTATTTCGTAAGAAATTTTTGAGGTTGGAGACAGGCAAGAATGGACTGTAGTTTACTTCAATTCTTTCTGCATTTTGTTTCTTGCACAGCGGGTTTTGTACGGATTGTGACTCACATTATTAATTTGACCCTATAATTTTCCCTTAATTTTTGTGCTTCTTGATTTATTTTTCAGAAAAAAATCTTTTTTATTTTTAAAAATATCTTTTTTTATTCCTTTCTCAAAGAAGAAACTATTTATCTTTGACCCTTATTTTCTGTAGCGTAATATGCTTTTCAATATATAAATAGTAAATACCCACATTACCGCTGTTTCCAAAACCAAATTTATTCTTTCTTTTCTTGTTTCACTTGATTAATAATGCAAACTAAAGAAATTTTCTTAATTAAGGAGTCCTAATTATTTTGGCTTGCTCTTTTTTCATTCTAACCTGGGTCAAACCTAATTGCGTATACGATCCTATACCCTTCCCGTTCTAAGAGGTCTCGGATTTGAACCATTGTCTTTTTATGCAGAGTGCTGATGAGTTGAAGCAGAAACTACGCCTAACAAGAATCGAACTCGAGAGCTTAAGACGCGAGAACGTGGAACTAGCTAACCTTTTGAACATGGCGCAACAAGAGAGAGACGAAGCAAGAAAGCAGCTTCAGAAGATGATGAAAGCAGTGACAATGATGAAGATTCCTTGCATTGATAACAACAACAACAACAAGAACCTCGTAACACTTGCTGCCGTTACTAACAACACTAAGGCAAACTCAAGCATCACAGAATCAAACAGTCTGTCACGTGTTTCTTCACCCGTTGATGCTGTTTCTTCATCACCAGAATTCTCAAACATGAACGTTGTTGTTGACTCTGGTTGTTTCTTCTATGAGAAGCCTGATCTTGACCCTGCAGATGCATTGATTGAGTGTCTTGCCAAGGGGAAGGTCTTGCCGCAGCAAGGGAAGCTTCTTGATGCTGTGGTGGCAGCAGGTCCGTTGCTCCGTTCTCTCATTCCGGCGGGGCCTCTTCCCACGTTTCGAAACCCGCCTCCATTGCTGGACATCAAGGTTCCACCACTTGCAGTCAAGGGATTTGATTCCAATGGGATCATTGACATGGGAAGTTCTTTTCCAACAACAACAATGAACACTTGTTCTTGGGATTCACCTTCCTCTGTTCTCAACTTTGGTGGTGGTGGTTCTTGGAACAATGTGTTGCCGTTGACTTCAAATGTTCCTGGGATCATGAACTATGCCCCCTCAAGGATTGTGAGACAAAGAACTTGACCCATTTTCTCCCCTTAGTGAGTCTTGTTCTGTAAATGGAATTTAGGTGTAAATGGCATACCATGGTTTTTGATGTTAAATGTAGTCCCACTCTGAACCTCTGGAGACTTTTATTTTGATATTATTACTATAGTGCAATGGAATTATACGGAAATAACAATGTTGCAAAACAACCAAGTACTAGGTTAGGTGTTGTGATTTGAAAACGGTGATATCAACTAAGACAAGGCAAGTTAATAGATCCTGAATATTATCTCCCACACTATACGTCCATAATTGGGTACTTAGTCTTCATCGTCCTCTATAACTATGCATGAATCCTACATAAGCTCTCCACTTAAGTTCAATTGAAGCCCTTTACAACACTCATGTCTTAGTAGCCTCACCTTATATATAAATTGAGGTCCACCATTAAAATGTGTGATGGAACACAAGGACAGGGAAATACTTTGTTTATTTATTGGTTTCTGTTTCCTCTTCGTTCTAGTCAATTTCTCCGACATTCTCTTGTGTCTCTTGTTGAAAGCTTACCGTGTCGTCACCGGGTGTCACTCCTCATCAGAAGTTAACCCTTCAAGCACTCCTAATGATCTGCAGCATCATCAAGTTGTCATTGACTCATTCCCCGACACAGCTTCTCTACAAAGCGACGGCTTAGACACCTCTGTGATAAGTTCTCTTCCGGTGTCGGAGTTCGATAATGTGGGGGAGCACAAGTCTATTAATGCAGATTGTGTCATTTGCCTGGGGGATTTTGAAAAAGGGGAGAAGCTTAGGCTGCTTCCTAAATGTGGTCACGCTTTCCATGTTTCTTGCATAGATGCATGGTTTCAGTCTCATTCCAACTGCCCAATTTGCAGGTCCCAAGTCCATTATGTTGAAGATGGTAACTCAGAGTATTCGGCATCTTCGTATCCATTGTTGGAAACTCTGAGGACGGAAGACATTTCCCGAGACAGCGATGCAATAATCCGATCGGTTCGCTCCGAGATCATACAAAGCTGGGCAAATAGACCTCACACACTCTAGCCTCAGGCACTCAAAACATTCGGATTTATTTGTTTAACAAAGTGTTGTGAGCCTCTTGGCATGGTATCAGAGCCTACTCCTTCACTCCTTGTTGCTCAATACAACAAAATAACACACATGTATTCCAACCTTCATATATTTACAATTAACATATTAATCTTTTATTAATCCAACACACAGGAAAATGTAACTCAATTTACCATTAGAAATAAATATCTATGAAATGAATGTATTAACGGCTTTACAGTTTACTCCACACTGTAGAACTGCCTTACAGTATTGAGTTTCGAGCTAACTACATTTGCCGTTCTATAAGCTGATCATTTTACTTTAATACCCTGATCTGATTATCATGACTACAATCAAACTAGTTCGATGTGTGATATAATGTAACATCATTTGATAGGTTTAGGCCATTTTCAATGCATAATCATTCGACGTGACCTCCATTTTTGGTCATCCTATCATTAGCTTAAATTGGAAAATGATCCGTGCTCGTTTACTCATCGGAATGGATATTGTAACACGAGTAACTTAATTCAAACTGAAACAAAGAATACACCAAATAACAAACTGCAAAATTTAGAATTCAGTCTTGTTTCAATAGTATCCATCAATCACCACCACCATAAGACAGACTAAATAAAACTTGACCCAGGTAAAGCCAGGCAGCACCTTAGATGATTCCAATCTTGTTTGCTACATCCAAGGCATCATAATCAGGAGTTAACCTAACATATGCCTTCTTGGTTCCATCAGGCCTACAACAAAGTAAATTTATATGAAGACATATAGGAGGTTTGAGTATAAACAAATTTCAAACATCAATTGCTTCATTTGCCTTCAAGTTTGCCTAGCTCCATAAATATATATTATATATGTACATGAGCTTTGTACCAACAAACTAGAATCATGGAATGGTAAATCAAATATCAAACATCAAATTCGCTCGCTGCTAGTTAACTGTTGTCATCAGCACTGACAAATTAACAATCTATCATGAAAAAATGAAGGACTGCATAAAGGCTCACCTGATCAAAGTGTTCACTTTCTTGGCCTGGATGTCATACATTTTCTTCACTGCATCCTTGATCTTCTTCTTGTCAGCGCGCAAGTCAACAATGAAAACCAAAGTGTTGTTGTCTTCGATCTTCTTCATTGCCGACTCGGTGGTGAGAGGGTATTTCAGAATTTGATAATGGTCAAGCTTGTTCCTAGGTGGGGCACTAATGCGGGGGTATTTGGGGTTCCTATCCTTCTTCAAAGTCTTAGGGCGATGGAATGTGACCTTTGTTCTGATCTTCTTGGCCTTCTTCTTAAAGGTAGCACCAGACTTAACTGCCTTAGCAGTTTTCAAGGCCTGAGCCTTTGGATCAGCCTTCTTTGAATTATCAGCTGCATATAAAACACTGAATTATCAACCCAATGTAAAATTCTTAATCTCAATCTCTACTAAACTAAAAGCCTCAATCAATGTAACTTTATCAAGGCACCACAGTATTCTTTTTTCACTAAAAACTTCAATCATAGTTGCCATCAAACAATTTATAATTACTATTTCATTGTACATCTGCAATGTTAAGTGATGCTACAAGTTTAAAATAAGAAAATTGATTGGTAAAGAGAAAGTAATGGTGAGAAAGAAAATACCTTTAGCTGGGGCCATGCTTCTGCGGAGGATGAATGAACCTTACCTGTGGTGGAACCCTGAAAGTAAAGAAGAAAATGAAGTTAAATTCAATGAAAGATGCTGAACAAGGCACGGAATAGGTTATGGTGTGCGGCAAGGTGTAACGAACCTGCAACTGCAAGTGGTAACTAGGGTTTCAAATTTCAATCCGGGAAGAAGAAGAAGAAGAACCACCCGGCTCTTATACTATCCACTATCCAATTTCTCGTTTTTTTTACTGGACCTATTTTTTTGGTTGCTTATTGGGCCAATTTGTTTAGGCTACTTTCGGTTTTATTTGTGCATCATGGGCTTAGCCCATATATCGATTTGCTTACAGTTAAAAAATTTAGACTGGCTCACCAAAAACAAGTTAGACTGGTATGATGTGAATACCAAAAAAAATAGACTTGTACGATGGAAGACAAAAAAAGAAACTGGTGACAATTTTTTTTTACTAATATAAAACAATAATATTAGATGACCAATAAAAATTAATCAAAATTATTTAATAACTTAAATTAAATATTTTATTTTTTTAGACTAAAAAAAAATAATAATTCTACTTGAACAAGTGATTTTAGTCAACCAAATGCAACCAAGTGATTTATTTCTGTGCTAAATAGAAGACAATTTCGGTGTCAAATAGAACTTTATTTAGGTGCAATTTTTTATACTATTTGACACCGAAATAATATTCTATTTAGTATAGAAATAAACCACTTGGTTGCACTTAGCAAAAACCACTTGTTGAAATAGCATTACCCTAAAAAATATACAAAATTAACTAATTATTAAATTTTTTTTTTTTTACTAATAGTTTCTGAATTGCTAAAAACGTTTTTACAGCGAAACAGTAGCCAATTCTATTCTCTCTTAGGCAACCATCATTTCAATGTAATAATATTGCGCCTGTTGATGCTAATGATTTCTGTAAAATGTCTCACAACCAATTGTATTTATGTCTTGCAACAATATTCAAACAGAATCTGAGTATATATTCAGTTCTTATAGTAGATTTAACAATGGTGGGTATAGTTTTCTATGAATGAAAAATATGTGTTTGTTTGAGTAATACAACGTATACAACCTTTTAAATTTTGTGTAGACTATACTATGTATTCTCTGGCGAGTCTTGTTTATTTACAGTAGTTGAATCATGGTTGAATCCAGGTAACGATCCTTGTAAATCAGAGCCATAAACATGACCCATTTTGATCCTTTTAGTTTCAAGGTAGCGCTTGTTTTCCTCTGTGATTGGTGTCAACACAGGAACACGTCCAATAACTGCCAAACCATACCCTTTCAGACCAACAAACTTGGCTGGGTTGTTAGTCATCAGCCTCATAGTTCGAACTCCTATGTCTCTCAGAATCTGCATTTTTTTCATCATATATACAAAAAAAACTTAAATCTCTATCTCTATAATCAAATAAACTTCTGTAAATTATAGCCTCACCTGGGCTCCAATACCATACTCACGAGCATCAACAGCTAAACCAAGTTCAATGTTGGCTTGGACCGTGTCATGTCCTTGGTCCTGTAAATTATAGGCTTTAAGTTTGTGACCAAGTCCAATGCCTCTTCCTTCATGGCCTCTAAGATACACAACTACTCCTCTTCCAGCTTCTTCTATTAACTTCATTGCCAAATCTAGTTGGTTTCCACAATCACACCGAGCTGATCCAAATATATCACCAGTTAAACATTCTGAATGCACTCTCACTAGCACATCTTGTCCATCTCCTATGTCTCCCTGTGTATATTTACTTAATTACTGAGTTTCTAACTATATGTAATCAAGTAATCAACATGTTCATTGTTTCACTTTAAAGTTCCAAGTTTGTTACCTTGACAACAGCTACATGTTCAGTTCCATCTAACTTGGAGCTGAAGCAATATGCTTGAAATAGACCCCATTTTGTAGGTAACCGAGAAACACAAGTTCTTACAACCAGTTTTTCGCGCTTTCTCCGGTACCTTGACATGATTAAAATATATTAAGGGAGTTTAGATCATGCTAAATGATGGCTATACATAATGTATTAGTGCTTATATATTAATATTACCTTATCAAATCAGTAATTGAGACAATAGGAAAGTTGTATTCCAATGCTAAGTTTCTTAGAGTGGGCAAAGAAGACATGGAACCATCCTCATCATCAACAAGAGCTGAAAGAACTGAAACTGGGGCAAGTCCAGCAAGTGAAACAAGATCAACTGAAGCCTCAGTGTGACCTGCTCTCCTTAGCACCCCACCATTTCTGTACTTCAAAGGAAACACATGACCCGGCTTTCTGAAATCTTCTGATTTAGACTCTGGAGATGACAGAGCTAAAACTGTTTTCGCCCTGTCCGCAGCCGATACGCCGGTTGAAGTGCCAAATTTTGCATCCTACTCAGATAAACAACATTCCTTATAGCTTGCAAATTAGAAGTAGGCCTATAAGACTATGATAATACTTTACCACTGTGATAGTGAAGGTTGGGGCTGAGGAATCCTCATCTTCAGTTTCTGGTGACATAAGGGGAAGGTTGAGTCTTTGAAGATCCTCTTCTTTCATGCCAACAGAAACAATCCCTGATCCATGCTTAATCAAAAAGGCTATATCCTTGGTACTAGTAAGGGATGCTGCCATTACAAGATTTCCTTCAACATCACCAGTTTCATCATCTACCACAATCACAAACTAACAGAAAAAAGAAAGAAAATAATGCAGCACTTATTTAGGAAAATTGTTAATCAAACATAAGACATGATATCATTCTGTTACCTTTCCTTGGCGAAGTGCATTAAGTGCTTGCTCAATGGAAGAGTAACCCTTAGAGGGACAATCTGGATCACCTTCAGTATCACTCACAAAGAAATCAGTGGTTTCCTGTGTTATTTCAGCGTTCAATGTTCCAAATGGTGCTGATGAAGAAGAAGATGAAAACTCTCTTGATGCATCACCTAAGAGGGACCCATTTTCATTGTTCCTTTTCAAGTTACTATTATCATCAAACAAGTCATCCACTCCAAGTGCAGAAAATCCAATAGCACAAGAAGCTGAGTTCAACAACCTGTTGTTCCTCCATATGCCAAATCTCGCACTATGATTATGACTGCTATATGATCGTTGCAAGCTGCAAAACAATGAAGAATAACAGTTAAGTTTATTTCCACTTTGAACTCGGCAAATTAAAGAAGAAAAAATAGTGACACACATTAACACATACCTTGAGCTGGTGATGACGTGGGAAATCAAGGGATGAGGGAAGAATAAAGCTGCGTCCATAGACTCTGTGACATTAAAAGAAGTACACAGATTGGTGCTCTTGTTTCACCATGCATAATAATATATATAGGGAAAATATGTATATAAAAAAATGTGCACCTCTAGTTATGGATGTGTTCCAAACGGAACTATATTATCCAACAAACGTTTCATGCTGTACTTTTATCAATCATTCAATAATCAACACTAATAACAACCACACCACTTTGTCTTTATTCTAATAAGAACACAATTTTGAATTACTAATAGCTTAAAATATTTTATACATCTATCGATTATATAATTTTTTAGAGGATTATTTATGCGATTAATATAAAAAATAATTATTTTAAAAAATAATTATTTAACATTAGTTGAGTGGATGTATGTCTAAAATTGTGGGCTAAGATTAGTAAAATCTAATTATTTGCAATCTTGCAAGATATAAGTATTTCTTTTATAATATTATAGGTTCGATATATCTAGACTAATCACTTACGCTTTATCGAATGCCCTTTTGAGAGTTTAATGTGATTACATCCCTTTATACATGACATCTTAAGATTCGAATCTGAAACTAAATACCTAAGCAATCCAATATGTTCTGCGATATCAAATATTAATTTCACTCAATCAGACATGTAGACACAGGGGATATTGAATAACAATAGAGTGGGCCTTTGGGCCTTTTAAGAAAAGAAGCAGAAGGGTACAGGGGGCCAATAATGGTAGGTAAATAGGGTTGACCAGAGAGAATGGGCCCATGAGGAAGTGAGAGAGAGTACAATGTTGTTGCCAAATACAACGACCAACGAATGCTGACGTGGCATGTGATTGATTATTAATTACTAATTAGTGTCCCTTCCCTAATATGGCAGATTACTTTGCCGGAAAATGCGTGTCTCTTGAGGCTCTGCACAAAACACCATCTTTCTTCTCTCTCTCTGGCTTTCTCTTTCAGCTGAAACTGAAAACAACAAATCAAAAACTAACTATACTCATTCCTCTCTTTCTCTCTCTCACGCGCACACTTTGAGTTGCAAGCCCAGGGAGTGGATGACCTTTGATCCCCAATCGTAGAGGGGGGTCCCACATTCGATAGTCTTATCCCATTCTATGTTTGAATCCCTCTCCGACTTTGGCCATGGCGGAAGTCTCAACCTCTTCTGTTTCACCTGATTCCAGAGACACCAACAAAATATGGAAGGTCGCATTTGCGGTCTCTGGTATCATGGTTACCCTTGTCACCTATGGCGTCTTGCAGGTACCCCCATCAACCCTCTTTTTTTTCCCCATCTAGTCACACCTCTAGGATCTCGTTATTCCTGCGAAAGTAATCATTTTTATTTTATTTTATTGTTAAATTATTATTGTTCAACTTCAATAGAAATGCCGGTTTATATATATATATATATATATATATATATATATATATATA
>JASCZI010001166.1:0-10106 GCA_036250425.1 Stylosanthes scabra | reverse complement strand
ACAATTGAAGCCCAAATCATTAGGCCCTAATCCATTGTTTAATCAAGGGCAATTCCGGAAGAACCAAGCATTAATTGATTGAAGATTGATTGAAGAAGATAAGGATCAGAGAAGATTTGATTTGATTTAGATAGGATTAATTTTAGATTAGATTAGATTTGGTTTTGATTTGATTTCTCTGTTTTAGTTTTTAGTATAAAAGGTGTCGTAAATTAGGGTTTTAGACACCTTAGATCATAGAACGTTACTCTACATAATTAGGATTTTCAATTTTACCATGCATTGCTAAACTACTCCATTGTTAAGGGTGAGGAGCTCTGTTCACCCAGCATGAGGTAGTCTTTGTGTGATGTTCAATTTAATTCAATGAGGTATTTTAGTTTTCTAATTTGGTATGAATTAATCTTTTGTTCTTCATCTCAATAATTCAGAATGACTGAGAGGTGTTCTCTATTTGTTTAGGGTTAGGTTAATTTAATTGAGAGATTGATTAATCAAACTAGCTAGAAGTTAATTCACATGGTAAGTTAACACTGACTAGAGATAGTAAAGAAAATTTACATGCAACTATAATTCTGTGGATTGAAATTGTATTAGAACTAGTTTGGATAGAGTGACATTTAATCTAATCTAGGATCACTTTTGAGATTCATAAGAATTGGAACCAGAATTAATTCTTCACCTCTGTATCTAATTAATTGACTAAGCGATTGGCTTTTGATTAGGTAAAGTGAAACTAAATTGCTAAGAGATTAGGGTTTAGTTACTATAGGTTCGTTGTGCTTGAAATCTGGATGCCTAGGATTAGAATTGAACATGAACATTGATCCTCAAGGGTAGAACATCTCCAATCTCTTAACAGCCTTCTCATCATCGTTCAATATCAAGTAAATTTCTGTTTCTCATTCTTAGTGATTTTCGAAATTTGTAGAATTAGCAGCACTCAATATTTTAAATTTCATTCGATCTGATTAGAAAAATTAATTTGTAGTGATTGATTAGTCCTTTAATCCTCGAGGGAACGATACCCACCTCACCGTTGTATTACTTGATACGATTCGGTATACTTGCCGAGATCTAGGGTTCAAAAATCCGCATCAATCTTTTGGCGTTGTTGCCGGGGATTAATTGAGATTAACAATACGATCTTGGTTAATTTTCTAAATCAGATTTCTTTTTCTTCTAATCTCTTAGGAATTTCCTTCACTCTGACGTTGGAAATTTCTACCTAGTTGTTTGTTTGGTTACTTGTATATGCAGGGCAACCATAGGGACAGGCAGCTAATCGAGTTTGATCCTGAAATTGAGAAAACTTTGACAAAGAATCGAAACAGGGTTAAAGCTCAAAAAGGTCTTCATAGAGAAAGACAAGAAGCAAATTCCAAAGAAGGTGTTTCTGAAGAATTTTCTGCGGGAGAAATTTTAGAAGAAATTTCTGCAGAGGAAGTCCAAACTAAAATGGCGGATAACGTCAATAATCAACGAAGAACTCTGAGGGATTTCTCTTTTCCCATTACTACCAGTTGTGGTAGTAGTATAGTAAGACCAATCGTGGATGCCAACAACTTCGAGCTGAAACCATCCCTAATTCAGCTTGTGCAACAAGAACAATTCTATGGCAATCCACATGAAGATCCTAATTTGCACATATCCACCTTCTTGTATCTTTGTGATACTGTGAAGTGCAATGGTGTATCTGGAGATGCTATTAAACTAAGGCTTTTCCCATTCTCTTTAAGGGATAAAGCAAAGGTATGGCTGAATTCTCAACCACTTGGAAGCATTACTACATGGGATGATCTGGTAAAGCAATTTCCTAGCCAAATTCTTTCCTCCTCAAAAGCTTGCAAAGCTTAAGCATGACATCTAATCCTTTTCTCAGAAGGATGGAGAATCCTTATATGAAGCTTGGGAGAGATACAAGGAGATGGTAAGAAAATGCCCTACTGATGTGTTTCCCGAGGGGTTGCAACTACAAACTTTCTATGATGGGTTGGCCACTACTTCTAGAATTCTACTTGACTCCTCTGCTGGAGTATCATTGCAAACAACGACAACTGAAGAAGCTCTTGCATTAATTGAATTGGTTGCTAACAACCAATACATGAATTTCTCTTAAAGAAGTACATTGAAGAAGGGCGTTATGGAGATAGATTCAGTTCAAGCTCTAATGGCTCAACTCAATGTCATGAGAAAGAAATTAGAGAGGCTAGAAACATCATCAATAAGTACTCCAGAGGCTTGTGGCCTTTGTGGTGGCCATCATGAGAATCACAATTGTAGCTTGGTGCAAGATGATCAGTCCTCAGGTGCTCAAGTAAACTTTGTGGGCAATCAGCCAAGGCAACATCATGATCCTCATTCTAATACATACAATCCCGGTTGGAGGAATCACCCCAATTTTAGTTGGGGAGGTAATCAAGGGAATCAAGGACAAAGGCCTTAAAACAATTTCCAGTAGCAACAACATCCAGCACCTCCTATGCAACCTCTTGCTGCTCAAAAACTTTCTCAGTTGGAGGTTGCCCTGCAAAATCTTTCTCAATCAACCTCTGCATTTGTCGACAGAACACAAAATTTCATGCAAGAGACAAGGGCCAATTTCAAGAATCAGGAAGCTTCTATCAGAAATTTGGAAGTTCAAATTGGACAGATTGCTAAACAACTTAGTAAGAGGTCTCCAAATACTTTCCCAAGTAACACCATCCCCAATCCAAGGGAAGAATGCAAGGCAATTCGAGTTATAGAAATGGAAGAAATTCCAGAAGTTCAAGTAGAAGTCCCAATAGAAAAACCGGAGGTTGTGGCAGAGATAAAGAACCAAGAAGCTATACATCATCCACCACAATCTTTGAAAAAGCACACAAAGCCATTATCAAAGTTCTTAGAAGTGTTTCCTTGCCTAGAAGTGAATATACCTCTGTTGAAGCATTTGAAAGATACTCCAACATATGTAAAAACCATAAAGGAGCTTTTATTAAAGAAGAAGACATTGAAGAAAGGTAATACCGTGGTGCTCACCAAGGAATGCAGTGCCATAATTCAGAAAAACTTGCCCACCAAAAAGAAAAATCCGAGTAGTTTTCACATTCCCTGCATCATCGTAGACTCCATGTTTGAAAGAGCATTATGTGATTTAGGATCTAGCATTAACCTCATGCCATTGTCTCTAATGAAGAAGCTCGGTATCAAGGAAATGAAGCCAACTAGAGTTATCTTGCAAATGGCAGACAAGTCCGTTAGACATGCACATGGAGTAGTGGAAAATGTGTTGGTAAAAGTAGGGAAATTTTTCTATCCTGTTGATTTTGTAATCCTAGACATGGAGGAAGACCCAGGAGCACCTTTGATTTTGGGAAGGCCTTTTCTGGCCACTTCAAGAGCTCTGATTGACATGGAAAGTGGTGAATTAATGCTGAGAGTCCACGATGAGTGCTTGATCCTCAATATCGATAAATCTATGCATTCATCTAGTGATACAAAGATCTGCATGAAGATCAAATCAGTTGATCCAGCAAGCACAAAACCTCCAGACAAGCAAACCAACAAAAACAAAGCTCCAAAGAAGGAATCCAAGGAAGAAAAGGGTGCAACCAATGATTTTGTGAAGTTCCAGCAGATCCAGAAAGTTCCAACCATGCCTTATCTTCCTACTATAATGGGGAGCAACAACAAGACATACATGATCACAGAAGGTGTTTGCAACAAGTTCTTTAAGCCACCATGAGGAGACAAGAAGTAATGTCAAGCTAAGGACAATAAACAAAGCACTTGATGGGAGGCAACCCACAGTATCCTTCTTAGAATTTTTTTAGTTTTTAATTTCCTTTTCTTTTATCTAATCAAATCTTAATTCACTAACCATCATTCTTCAATCACAGATCAAAGAAAAGGAAGCTACAATTCATTCAAGACATGAAGAATTTTGAGAATTCCTAATCACATTTAATTCCATCATGCATTTCATTCACTTGCACTAAAGGTTCTCCAAATGCTATACTTAACAAACTCACGTATAACATCTTTTTAAAAGAATTTTCTCATGTTATACGTGACTTGCTCACGTATAACATCTCCTTGTTTTCAATTTTTTTTCTTTTTCAAACAGAGAGCCCCAAAATTCCTTAATGTTATACGCCTCATAGGACGTATAACATTAGTATTTTCATTCATGGATCATACTTACTCACGTATAACACTTTACATGCATCTCATCCTCAATGTTATACGCCTCATGGGACTTATAACATAAGGCTCCTCTCATCAATTTCATTCGAGCTCTAAAGAGCTCAATACCCCCTATGTTATACGCCCCATATGGCGTATAACATGGCCCAGACTTCATTCACAATTCATTCATAACATTGGTGCTTAATGTTATACGTCCCAAACTCACGTATAACATTAGCCTCCCTTCATGCATTTCATTCGAGCTCCAGGGAGCTCACCACCTTCAATGTTATACGCCTCCTTAGGCGTATAACATAGGCCATCATTCATCATTTTTAAGCCCCGGTAAGCCTTAGATTCCCTCATGTTATACGCTACTTTGTACGTATAACATAGATGGGTCCACTTGCAAATTTTCATTCATGTTATACGCCTCATCATACGCTACTTGCATTGCATTCATATCCATTCATTCACCTGCATGTTCATATACTAAGTTTGGTGTTTTCACACCAAGTTTGGTGTCCCATGTTGCCTTATGCATTCTAGCATTTTTCCACTAACACTCTCACCTTCTTTCTATGTTTTTTCTTGTTCTTTTGCTTAGGGACAAACAAGAAATTTAAGTTTGGTGTTGGTTTGAGTGTTCTTCCATTCACACTCAATTGGCATCATCATCATACAAGAAGATACAGAAGAAGATGAAGACTGAAAGTGAGCACTAGAGAGGGTAAAAACAAAAGTGAGGTATTCTGTTCTCTTTTGTCCTTTTAAAAATTGTCTCATCTTCTAAATGTTAGTTTGTTTTTGTTGTTTCGAATTGAATAAATGCCATGTCTAAATTCTCTTAAGTGTCCTTAATGCAAAACGTGAGCTATGAATATACACATGAGATGATGAGTTTTTCTAAGGAAACACTCTTTAAAAGGAGACCATTATGATGAATTAATCAAACCTCTGATTGTGAAAGGGAATGATTTTCTTTTGAGACTTCCTTTTAGAGAATTATTATGAGATTACCCATGAATTATTTTCCTTGAAGTCATCAAAGAAATATCAAAAGAAAAGAGAAAAAGAAAGAGAGAATCATAAAAAGAAATAAGGCTTTGAGCACCAATGACTGGGATACCAAATTAAAAGAAGACTCAAAGAGTTTCTCCTAGTTATATGCTTGTGATGTTTCTATGTCAGGGAAAGAGGCTTGAAAAAGTAAATCCAAGGAGTGCCTTGTCACTTGATATCCTAAACCAATTGGTTCGGGATTATCGATCGAACTTCTAATCTAAAAGGCCGCCTTGAGACAGAACATTAAAAGTCAATAAACCAAAGAAATCCCCAGAAGAAAAATAAAGAGATCAAACAAAGAGCTGACTTCAAACACAAGAAAGATAATCTCATAATAACATCCGAAAAGAATTGTTGAGGAGATTAGATCCTTGAACTTGAAAGGAGTAAGAGAAAAGAACACATGGAATCCACAAAATTAAGTAACAGCAAGAAAAATTGAATTTAAAAACATATATAGCTCTTATTTTGCTTAAGGACAAGCAAAGAATTAAGTTTGCTATTGTGATGCATTGGCATCTTTGGTTTTTTTTTAACTTCAATTTCTCTTGATTATAATGATTATTCTTGTGATTTGTTACTTTTAATTTGTCAATCAAACAAACTTGATGTCTTTTAAGTTGTGTTTGTGTTTATAGAGAATTTCACAAGGATTTTTAGGTATTAAAGACCACCAATTCAAGAATTGAAGAAAGGAACCAGAAGGAGTGAAGAAAAGCAAAGGAAGGAAGACAATTTCAATGTTATACGCCTCACTAGGCGTATAACATCACAATCAATCACCCAAGGCCAATGTTATACGCCTGAGGAGGCGTATAACATCTAAACCAAAACTTCAAGATAACATCTACAATTCTTCCCCAAATCTTCTCACTTCCAGAAGCAAGCACCAAGGCCAATGTTATACGCCTCCTTAGGCGTATAACATCCACCAATTCTTCTCTATTTCTTCTAACTCTAGTAACCACATTTCAAGGAAATGTTATACGCCTCCTTAGGCGTATAACATCTCACATTCTCCTCAAGATTTTCATACTCCAGTGACCAAGCAAGTCTTCAATGTTATACGCCTGAGGAGGCATATAACATCCACCCATTCTCTCCAAGAATTTCAAAGCTCCAGAGACCTAGCATTGTTCCAATGTTATACGCCTCTTCTGGCGTATAACATGAAGAACCAAAATGAAACTATATGTTATACGCCTATTGGGACGTATAACATTTAGGGTTTCTCTTCAAAAATGCCAAGCTCCAAACAAGCAATGCATACGTGTGATTTTCAATGTTATACGTGAGATGGGTAATTCACTAATTTGAAGTTCCAATAATCTCAAATTCAGCCCAAGTTATAATTATGACTCAGGGAATGTGGATTAAAGATTTTTGATACAATTGAAGCCCAAATCATTAGGCCCTAATCCATTGTTTAATCAAGGGCAATTCCGGAAGAACCAAGCATTAATTGATTGAAGATTGATTGAAGAAGATAAGGATGAGAGAAGATTTGATTTGATTTAGATAGGATTAATTTTAGATTAGATTAGATTTTGCTTTGATTTGAATTTCTCTGTTTTAGATTTTAGTATAAAATGTGTCGTAAATTAGGGTTTTAGACACCTTTGATCATAGAACGTTACTCTGCATAATTAGGATTTTCAATTTTACCATGCATTGCTAAACTACTCCATTGTTAAGGGTGAGGAGCTCTGTTCACCCAGCATGAGGTAGTCTTTGTGTAATGTTCAATTTAATTCAATGAGGTATTTCAGTTTTCTAATTTGGTATGAATTAATCTTCTGTTCATCTCAATAATTCAGAATGACTGAGAGGTGTTCTCTATTTGTTTAGGGTTAGGTTAATTTAATTGAGAGATTGATTAATCAAACTAGCTAGAAGTTAATTCACATGGTAAGTTAACACTGACTAGAGATAGTAAAGAAAATTTACATGCAACTATAATTCTGTGGATTGAAATTGTATTAGAACTAGTTTGGATAGAGTGACATTTAATCTAATCTAGGATCACTTTTGAGATTCATAAGAATTGGAACCAGAATTAATTCTTCACCTCTGTATCTAATTAATTGACTAAGAGATTGGCTTTTGCTTAGGTAAAGAGAAACTAAATTGCTAAGAGATTAGAGTTTAGTTACTATAGGTTCGTTGTGCTTGAAATCTAAATGCCTAGGATTAGAATTGAACATGAACATTGATCCTCAAGGGTAGAACATCTCCAATCTCTTAACAGCCTTCTCATCATCGTTCAATCTCAAGTATAATTAGCAGCACTCAATATGTTAAATTTCATTCGATCTGATTAGAAAAATTAATTGGTAGTGATTGATTAGTCCTTTGATCCTCGAGGGAATGATACCTACTTCACCGTGGTATTACTTGATACGATTCGGTATACTTGCCGAGATCTAGGGTTCATAAATCCGCATCAGTCAATATTGGCCATGACAAAGCCAACTGACGGACAGCTTGTGAAGCCCTTGACAAGATAAAAGGGAGGCTGGCTAGATTACTTCTTAACAAAGCTGGTCGCTTGTGCCTGGTTAAGTCAGTTTTGTCCTCTATTCTGGTGTATCAAATGCAGGTTACTCTGTTCCCAAAGAAAGCATGTGACAAAATTGATTCTTTGATGATGCTTTTTCTTTGGAAAGGAAAAACTGATGGAAGAACGCTCAATATGGTCACTTGGGGTAATGTCACAGCGCCAAAACAGTTGGGTGGGCTTCGCCTTTGTGATAGTCTCTCAGTTAATTATGATCTTCTTGGTAAGTTGGTTTGGCAGTTGCTCGCTTGCAAGGAGAAATTATGGGTGAAAATATTGTCTGGGAAATACATGTCTCAACCCTCAATTGAAATTATTGAACTCTCGTCAACTGCCTCTTGTTGCGGGAAAAATATTTATAAGACTTTTCAAGTTTTTCGGGATGGCTTTCAGTGGTATATACGTAACTCCTCTCAATCTTTTTGGCATAATCATTGGTCACCTCTTGGTAAGCTTGGTCCTCAAATTCCCTATGTTCATATTAACGAGTTTGACTACTCCCTTGAGGATGTTCTGCACAATGGCCAATTGATGCTGCACAATCTTGCTTCGCCTTTGCCTAAGAATTGGGGTAGTTTCTTTGCAATTTAATGCCCCCTTGCCATGGTGTTCTGAACCCAGGGTGATATGGCAGCCAAACTCTTCGAAGTCTTACTCTACAAAATCTGCTTACTTGTGGATTGCTCATAGAAAATTTTAGTGGCACAGTAATGGTGATTAGAGCTGGCTTTGGAGATTGCCTATCCCTGAAAAGGTAAAATTTATGCGTTGGTTAGCTTTGCATGATGTTCTCCCTACTCAACTCCTTAGATTCAAGACACCTTTCTTCCTCGAATATGTGTCATCGTTGGAACAACGCCCCTATGAAACGATCCTTCACCGTTTCAAGGACTGCCCAAGAGGTGCTGAAGTTTGGAAACTTCTTGATCCATCATGTAACAACCCAACTTCCGGCATGTTGCAACTATACCTTCCATTGGATTGTCACAGTTGGTCGGCCCTAGACAAGCTAGACTCGCGAATAATATTTTATACTTACAAGCCTGTCGAGAACCTTCCCATCGTTTTCTTCGTTCATATATCATATATTATAGTCTCATCTTTAACTAAGAAGATAACAACATTGCTTTCTCATAATGAACCCATTAAACATACATAAGCGAAAGCATTTAAGAATCATATTCATATAAGCACAAAACCATCATTCATTAATTAATCATAGTCAATAACATGATAACACAAACAGAGGAGTTGAGCTCCATATCATACTAGATAGTAATAGTAATGTCATAGACTTAGTGCAATGACTCTTAATATAACCCGGCCTAATCTCGGCGAAGGTTTCCTAAACTAGGACGCAGGCCTAATGAAACAAAAGGAACGATCCTAAGCCTCGTGTTGTGCTAACAATGGGTGAGGCACTCTACTGACTCGGAGCGTGAGGAGAAAACCATGTTCCAGATAAGTTGCCACTTTGAAGGCTAACACTACTTGATGGATATCCGGACGACGGGTTGGATCCATGTGACTCAATCGTCGGGCAGCTACTAGAAGATGAGTAGACCGGCTTCATATCTCCCATGAGGAACTTGAGAAAATAGGACTCGGCACTCGTATCCATCGGCTACGACTCATCGGGATCCTCCTCGGGATCTTCCTCGGGGTCTTCCTCTTCCTTCTCCTCCACTAGTTCCTTCCCTTCAAATCCCTCGGACTTCACACCATCTAGTCTGTGGGTTTCCTACCCCTCTGTCTCATTACCTTCACACATCCATCCTTCGAACAACACTATAAAAGCAGAACCTTGGGAGGGTAATGACCATGTGCGGGGACTTTGCAATCCACTTCAACAAATATGGTCTAAAACAACGGCTGAAAACCATTGTCATATATCGAAAAACCATTCCTAAAACTTTAGGCAAGGCTTTGACAACGGTTTTCCAACTATTTAATATGCAGTCATTACCATTGACAATAGGCAACTATTTTTTATCTAAGACAACACCTCTAAATAAAACCGTTACCTTTTGTTACTGTTATAAAAAACTGTTTTACATATTTTTTAAAGAATAGTTTTTACTGTTGTCTCCGATTACACAACGGTTTTAAACAGTTGCTTTAAGTGTTAATGTTTTAAAACAGTTTTTATGATTTTGAGAACGGCTTTCACTTAATCATTGTCTTTATTTTAAAGCTTTTGACAATGATTCTTGTACTTGTATGTTTCTTTGATACCAACAATCAAAATACCATTATATATATATATATATATATATATATATATATATATATATATATATATATATATATAAAA
>JASCZI010001164.1:1811-17640 GCA_036250425.1 Stylosanthes scabra | reverse complement strand
TTACTATGCAACATAGTAACTTGATTAGGAATGGACGGCCATGATTTATTGGGTTACTATGCAGCATAGTGCCGCATAGTGATTGGTGGCCGCAGCCCCAATCATTTACAACAATGAGGTGGATTATCTGTCAGGCGATTTCCTCATCATAATTCCTTTGAAATTTGTGTTCATTGTCAAATTGTCCAAGTAACCGCAAAAAACGCTATGAGCCAACTCACTTCCCTCTTTTTTGAAATTAATGCATTTGTCCAACTTTCAAAGCATGTTGTTACATCACCTACGCAGATCTAAGATTGCTTCCAACCACACATCACATCACACCAGATAGACCAATAGACCAATACACCAGACACATAAAGAATAAATTATGTGAACACAATTAATTATGGATTGTTTGAGTATTCCACATCATCCTAGCTTTTCTTTAGTGTTTAATTTCTTCAAAATTACAAACCAAACAAATAATTCAACTCTAAGAAGGACTAGCCCTCTCTACAGAGACATGGTAAAATTAAACATATTTAGTTATTGTTCTTGAGAGCTATTTTTAAACACTACCTGCATAAAGGACTTTATAGAGAACTCATTACTGCAATCATTCTTCCAAAATCACCTTATCGACCTCATCTCCGTTGACCCCACTTTACTAATAATCGTGTTTGTGTGTAAAAAAAGAGTGAAATGTGAGCTGGTGTACAACATTGCATTTTAGGATCGTGTATAAGAGTTCATAGGTGTGTGAGGGATAAGTGTCAAGGTTAAGCTAATAAAAAATTAAAATCTCTAGCCCACCTAATCAAATATGTATTCTCATCTTAATAACTTTAGCCTCATTGAAATTTTGAGAAGACCTCTTGATATTTGGATGCATATACTTAATCATTATTGTTGATTTTTAAAAGAAAATCAAGTCATAGAAATCAAGGTTAAAAGAGAATTAAGCATTTAACCCTAAAATACATGAATGACTAGAGTGTAAATACTTTCAATAAGAGTTAAAATACTCAAATTCTCTATGTTCCCTTGGATTCCTATCTTTCAAGTTGTTATACTTCTTTTTGAAACATGATTTGTTTAATTGAATTAGAATGTTGATACAATGCTTATTGATCTCTATTTTCATGTATATTCTTTGAAATTGATTAATCTTAACCAAGAAATTAGGTCAAATTATTAGATAGAACTAATTAGTTTCCCTAATAATTAATGTTAGGTAGCTTACACTTAATTGATTGTTGTTCTCTCATTGCAATACTCATTTGTTTTAAGCATGAGAATAGATCATGTTTTTGTCTAAGTTTGGGGAGCTGAAAAATAATCCACCTTACATGGTTATTTTTTAGCTAAAATAAATGGATTTATTAACTCAAACTTAACAAAACCCTTCTTGTGAACTTTCTCTCAATTGTGTTTTATGAAAAGCATGCTTTTTGAGCTTTTAAATTGTCAAAGTAATTCCGCTTTCATTCCATTCAATACTTTAATGTGTTTATTTGATTATTTAAAAGTTACGCGGCAGGGATCGCTCAAAAAAAGTTAAGAAAAAAGTTAAGCAAAATGAGGAGGGGAAATAGAGAGTTGCACATGTAGCTCCCTCTTGCACATGTAGGTTTGAGTTTTTCACCCTACCAACTATGTGTACAGCTACCATCTATTTCTGGATGTTTGCGAATGCGTGACTTATTAAATTAGAGTCATATGCTATTCGAATTGTGGATCATTTTCTACTCATTTTTACACCCACAGAAAGCTTTTGGAGACCTAATTAGCATGTCTTCCAAAGGTTTGATTAGAATCAAGGAGGTTTCATGATTTGGCTCTGAACCCCATTTTGATTATTGGATGAATTTGAATGCCAAAATGAAAATTTGACATGGATCGGATCTGAAATTGAACAACGAGAAGACTCTGTTATATGGACTAAACACAACTTAAATCATTATACTATTGAAATAAGGTACTCAATACTCAATAGCCTACCATTTCTATCATCAACCGCTTGAACACCTACGTCACAAATCATCAAAAACTCGCTTTGGAAGCATATTTGGAGCTTGGAAGTCAAATCAAATCCTTTGTATGGAAGCTTGACCACCAAGGATTAACAATTCGATCAAAATTTCACCAACAATTGTCTCATGTTGACGAACTCTGTCCTAGATGCTCTACAATGCAGAAACACTTCTACATGCTATGGTCTTCTGCCTAGAAATACAAGAAGTGTGGAACAGATCCCTGGTTGTGAGTGTTATCCCAAGAAGCTTAGATTTGGAACCATGACAGTGGTGGCTTACCTTGATTGAGAACCTCAGCAGGAAGCCTGATTTCAGAGAGTGATTGGCTCAAGTTTCTTATCTCCTGTAGCTTGAATAGATGGCTCGAAATACATTGATTTTTAAGAGACGGAGAATTGAGCTTGGGAAAATTATTTACCAAGCTCTTTTATTTGTAGACAATTCTTTTAGACATAGAAGACATTGCACAGAGACAAATTAGGTGTAAACCCCAACACATTATATAGCCCAGGTTACGGAAGTAATTCCGTAATTTCACTGAGATTTTCGAAATGAGTGGATTTTCCAGGCAAGATAGAATATACCGTCAGTTTAATCTGCACTGAAATCTGAACCGTTAATTTAATTGAAGGTACCGGTTTAGCACCGTCGGGAATAAAATGAAGTAAAAATAAGGACATAGAAACAATTACGAAAATATTTAGGATACGAACACGAACCCGTATTTTTAAGATTTTGACCCGAAGTGGACCAAACCATGAAATTACAATAATGCCACTCATTAATGAGTTATAAAGGGCTGATGCCCCATTCCATCTCATTCTTCCTCATCCTGATCGAAGAAGAGAGAGTTGAGAAGTGAGAGATGAGAGTTGAGTGGTGGTGGTGATCACTATTCACCCACCACTTTCAACCTCCGTAACTTTCACACCGGAACTCCGATTGATGCATCGTTTGCGGCTACGCGAAGCTCTTTCCTTCCTCTACATTTCTCTACTAATCTTGAGGTATGGGTTTCGAAATTTCTTACCCATTTCTCCTTTCCAAAATCTGCAAAATTATAGGGTTCAATGGGTGTTTAAGTTTTGTGATTCTTATGGCTTTAGGGAAGCTCAAACTTGAGTAAGAGCTATGAATCATCACCCGTTACGTTGATTGAAGGTAAATGCAATCACAAACATTATTCTTGCTATTTTCATGAATCCTAGATTTATAGAATTGGGGACTTTGGTGTTATATTGTGTTGTAGATGATGATTGATGCTAGTTAGAGGTTGAGGAAGCTAAGTAGAGTCATGGGTGTGAGCATGGTGTACTTGGATGCTCAATGATGTGGTGGAATCCGCATATGAGTATATTGAGCTTGGAGTCCAGGTACGATTTTAGACTCAATACTATTAAATGTAATCTAGCATGATAAACTAGGCTAATGGAACCTAGGATAATCCTTAAAAATTGAATTAAAATGAAATGGAACTAGGAATCTAAGGAATAAATGCAGGAGTGTTTGAAGAAATGAATGATAATGTTTGAATTTGTATGTTGTGTGCGTTGAAATGAAAATATAAATTGTACTTGTATGCAACGATTTTAGATAAATGTTTGAGGAACGTTGAAATGCCTATACATGAGATGGTAGTCGATGAAATGAACTTTGAAAATGTAAGTTTTTAAGAACGAGGAAGTGTTGGGAGTGATTGGAAATCTACCAAAATGTTTCAGAAATGATTTGGAAAAGAAAAGGTATATTTTCAAGTTTCGACTGAAAACAGTTTTTAGGCGAATTTCGGTGAGCCATAACTTGGGTCCCGTTTTATGAAAAAATTGAAAGCATGAGATTTTAAAGTTGGGTTTAAAAACTAAACTATGTTTCTAAAATGGTTTAATTTAGCTAAGAGAGAAAAAAGATTTGAGTGTCTAAACTTTAAAGAAAACCTTGAAAATTTTGCAAAGTGCAGTTTTCTACAGTGAATCGAATCTCCCTACAAAGAGTCGACTCATTGGACTTATATTTTTTAAGAAAACGAGTTTTGAGTAGTGAGAGTTGACTCATAAAATCCTATGAGTCGATTCAGAACTCAACAGAGGCCAAATTAAACGTTTTGAGTCACAGGGAATCAACTCAAGCACCTATGAGTCGATTTATCTCAGTTGATTTCAAAATGAAAATTTTACAAGTGTTTGGAGTTGACTCAAGATGTGCCAGAGTCGATTCACAATTGGACCGAAACGAAAAGATTTTTTATCAACGTTGCTGGGAGTTGACTCGACCTTGTTCGAATTGACTCAGCTTTCAAAATGAGATTTTTCAAGTCATGTGAGTCGACTCAGGAAGATCCAGAGTCGATTCACTTAAGTCCAAATTCCAAATTTAATGTTTTGAAATTTCCAAGAGTTGACTCATACCCTTCTGAGTCGATTCTCTGCTCAACTTACTTTGTTTTTAAGGTTTAACTGAAATGAGAAGAGCATTCCGTACCTCCCAGAATAAATTACATCTCATGTTTAGAGTATTGCCTTGAGAGTGACCCTCTTAATATGATATTGTATGAAATTCCGAATATTGTCCACTCAAGATGATTGATGTGATGTACGTGAATCAAAGAGTGAAAGAGGGGATCTTTGGGATCAACTTCCCTGCTTCTGACAATAGCGGACTCTCAGACGTAAAATGGCACTAAAGGAACGCCGGTGTCGTGAAAGAGCGACGCATGTTGATCACATGGGAACCCCCAATGATGAATGTTTGTGCATAGCGCTGGGGCGTAAAAGAACGTCCTCGGGGAAGTACATTCTGAGAGTGATCCGGGATATATACTGCATCGGTCTGGTTGGCTAATATAACCGACCAAATGAGCTCATTAGCCATAGGGACATGCATGCATCATATGCACTTGCGTGACATTGTGTGGTTTGCCTTGTTTGATTGGAATAAATGTTATTTGCTATGTGGTTGTAATAATAATCGTGTGACTTTATCGTGTGTGTATAATTTCTATTAGGGCTAAGGGTAAGGGTGTGCGCTAAACTAGAGGTAGCGGAGGAATGAAAGGAAGATAATTTAGATGTAGATTTCTAGATAAAAAAAATATAGTATGAATTACAAGAGGAAACAAAATGGGAGTACCCTTGAGGATTAAGTTATGGTAACGTTGGGTATAGAGGAATAATAGAGGAAAATAATGATAATATAGAAGAGTGGTGACGTTAGGAGAGATTACCTGTTTCGACGCGTAAGGACGATAAAGAAAACCCGAGTGATCGAGTAGGATTGCCCCGTGTGATCTTGCTAGCTTACCTTATGTAGTTTCAGTGCTTTTACCGTATTGAGAATCTAGTGGTTTGGGATTCTCACTCTGTATTATTCACATGTTTCTCAGATACAGGTTCACATTGTGAGGAGCAGGCGAAGCAACATTTATATTCCAATGTTCTAGAGGTTTCTCCATAACTAATAAGTCATAAAACATATGAATTTCACTCTCAGCTAACGTGGCAAGGAATTAGGAGAAAGAATACCACTTGAAATTAAACAATACATTTAGTGTAAGCAAGTAGGCACATAAATAGCAACCTTTGAGAATAAAGAAGAGATAGACTTCCAGTATCAATATTCAACACAGTTTGAATTCTTAAGTGTTATGCATACATATACAAGGTAAAACTTGTGTCGATAATAAAACATGTCATTGTTTAAATCCTGAACTAATTCTAATTCCATCCTTAATTGCGTCTTCATTTTTTTTTTTAAAAAGGCCTAGATAATTAAAACCCCTCTCTTCTGAATCAGTACATAGACACTCATTATTATCTAAGTATTCAAAAAAGAACAGGTATTCAAAGGTTTAGGCAAACCTAATCAAACCTCTCTTATCATCAGTACAAAGAAAACCCCATTCTGTAATAGCTGTTTCCCGGATTGCTGCAGCCACTAGAAGTTTAAGGGAAAGGAAAAAAGGTTCTCTAGAATCAATGTGACTCTTAGTCAATCTGAGTAACTATTGAGTCAATTGACCAAGACTTCTATTGAATAAACATCTTTTCTTAAATCTTACTCATCTTTCATCATTCTCTGCAAAGAAACACCACAAAATAGCATAAATCCATATCACTCTTCTAGTGCTATTATCCTATTAATTACTCAATCAAAACAACATAGCATTTAAAACTCAAAAGAGTTGGTGGACTTTTTCACCTTGCTACAATTTCTGCTTGGTACAATCATCAAGCTTTTGACTAAGAAAGCTTGGGTTATTAATTTTAGGTTCTACAATTGCATCAAATCAAAGTTGTGATTATTGATTTTAACTAATTAACTCAGAAACCAAATTCAACCCAAACATTAATTTATGTGTCATGGTAGAGATTTTACTAGAGGGAATGGGACTGGGGGAGAGTCAATTTATGGTTCTAAAATTGGTGAAGCATACAGCGTAACACCTGAACACATCTATGACTAAGTGAACAAAAATACCAAGAACCACAGCAAACTCAAGCAATTATTCAACAATTAAATTAGAAAAACAAAAGAATAAGAATTAAAACCTGAATTAAAATAGCAAACAAAACTAGAACAAGAAGAACTAAAAAAAAGGCAAAATCACAGCACAAGCAAGAACAAGAACAAAAAAAAAATCACAGCAAGCCTTCAATCACTCTGGAAAATCAATCACTCATCACCCAATGTTCCACACAAATTATTAAATTCTTTACCATGGCAAGACTGACGCAGAACAGAACAGGGCAGGAGCAAGGCAGCAGCGGCAATAACAGTACTGATTTCAGCAAACTCCGGCGGTAGTGGAGGCTACGACTTCGCCACCATTGCCCTCTTCCGCTTCACCGTCATGCCCTTTCTCTTTCTTCTCAGTCTCATCGTTTTTGTCTATGTAGATTGGAAAGAATGGCATTATACATAATTCAAATCGGCTGGAAACAAAATCAACCCCAATGATTCTTGATGCACCAGAAATCCTTGCACCTTTAGCAGCCTAAAATTAGGATTGAAAACAGAACAAGAGTCACTAGTCAGTAATGCCTTTGATTCATAGCTATAAAAAATTCAATGCAAAAGATAAGTATGAGGTAACTTACAGCAAGACCAACAGTTCCAAGTCCGAAAACAGCAACAGAAGAATGAAGACTTGTGATAGTGGCACCAAGACCTGTGCAGATTCCACAGCTGAGGACACAAACGAAGAAATTGAGACACTAAGGAAACTTAATACGAAGACGAAGAAGAGTAGACACTGACCTGGAAGGAAGTAGAGACGAAGGAACCTAGGGTTGCGCGATGAGCTCAGAGATGAGGGGGCCTAGGGTTTCGCGCAACAAAAGAACTGACAAAGGCTTCCGAAGGGCGGCGCGACGACAGAGAGTGCGACGAGGAGGGAGAGGTGACGGAGGCAACGCGGAAGGGTTGATGGAGAGAGCACCAACGACGACGCGGAGGTATGCCTTTCCGAGTGAGCACCGACGGAGGGAGCGGCGACGGAGGGTTCGACGACGGAGGACGGAGGTTGCAACGGACCGTGTGGCGACAAAAGACAGACGTTGCAACGGACCGTGCGGTGACGAAGGACGGCGGCGAAGAGAAGTGAAGACGCAGCAGTGACGGAGGGAACACCGGCGTTAGTGAAGGGTGCAACGGAGGTTTCTGGCGAGACAGAGGATGGGGAGTGAAGGGCGTGGGCGATAGAGGTTTCTTATGTTAGAGCCAAAACATTTCAGCATGTGTCTTTTATTTGTGAAGATTGGTAAATTTTTTTGGTGCCATGTAGATGATTTTTTGGCGGTTCACTCTTTTTTGGGTGGGAAGCATTAAATATTGTAAAATTTTAATTGAAATTTTTTGGCATCCTTTAGGAGGAACTAGGCATGCTCAAAAATCGTAACCGTATAATAAACACCAGCCACGCTTCATAAAAGTGCCTCTTTCTCTCAAAAGCGTGACAGTATCTTCACACAAAGGTTACGCTTCAAAAGCGTACCGTAATCTATCTATGGCCACGCTTTTCTAAGCGTAACAGAAAAATGTGCCGATATCTCTAATCAATTGCCACCCTCAAAAAAGAATAGCAATAGACAACTTACGGCCACCTTATTGAAGTGTAGCCAAAAAAAGAGTGGCGAAAGGGCTAATTTCTTGTAGTGGCAATAGATAACACAAGATAACAACTAGGCAAACCAATACAATTTCACACTCAATCAATGAAAACAAATGCAAATGATGAATGCCTAATCCTACGGCTATGATGAGCTCACTCAGTCGGTTATCTTAGCCAACTCGACCGATCCAGTACTAGTCTCGGACGCACTTCCCCGAGGACACCTTGCTCGATGCCCCGAACGTTTACGTTCTCTTTTCATTCATATATATACATTGGGGTTTCCTTTCATTTTATCTATACATATCGTAAGCTGAGACGTTAGTCCGAAGGCCCCCTATCACTTACTACGTCCGAGAGTCCACTATTGTCTTAAGCCGGGTCGTCGGCTCGCAGGTCCCCGTTGTCACTTCGACTCACGTAATGTCACTCAGGTGACATCTTCCACTTAAAGGCATCTAAATCACACAATCATCATCATTATCGTTCATCATCATTCATCTAGGTGTAGTTGGAGTATGTGGAAAATAGTTCACTTTAAAAACCAAGTCGATAACCTTGAAATTCCAATCTTAAAGTATTTTGAGACTAGAATCGATTCCGAAAGGATGAGAATCGATTCTCTGGAGTCTTGGCAGAGAGATTTCATCTCTAGAGGATTATGAATCGATTCGCGGGGTTCACGAAAAAACTCGCATCACTCTAAAAGGTTTGAAATTCATTTCAGTACCAAAAATGAATCGATTCATACTCTGTGTGAATCTATTCTCTGCACAGAGGAAAGTCCCAACTGTTCACTTTGAACAAGGGTGAATCGACTCAAGCAGGGCTAGAATTGATTCTAATTGTATAAAAATCTGTCCCTTGCTCTCTGTGAAGTTTTGAATCGATTCGGGCAAAGGGTGAATTGCCTCTAGGTTTCAAAAGTTGTATTTCAATAAGATTCTGAGTCATGTGAGTCGATTCCTCCTTGTAACGAATCGATTCTTTCGTAAAGAAACCTTTTTCTACGAAATCTGAAGTTCTTCAATGAAAACTCTACTTTTTATAAATTCTTTCTCAGTATCCAATTTCAAAGTTCTAAAACCATTTTTAATAAATCTCATTTAAATTGCCTTCCAGTTCTTTCTCAAAATCAGAGTTCCATACTCCCAGCTACCCTCAATCTCTCATTTATCACACTACCACTTCTTCACAAGCCCAATCACATGGGTTCTCATAACCAAATCATCAATCATACACATTCACAAGTACAATCTCAACTATCCAACCAAATTATCATAATTCAGATCAATACAACAACCAAATAGGCACATAATCCATTTGAAAACCGCTTTCAAATTATTTTCATTTCAGTCATTCACTTTCAATTAAATCCAAGGTTTTAAACCAATATCTTCCGTTACTCAAACCGTCTTCAAATCAGATTTTTAAAACAAACAATGCAGTAATAGCAAGCAAACTCAAACCTCATTTATGACTCAGAAATCAACACAAGGCTCAGTTACAATTGCACTTAGATTCACTCATACAATTCAGCATTTACTCACTTGCATCAATTCACTAGCTTATCAAGTATTCATATTTAAAAAATTTAACCCCTACCTCGCTTAACCAATTCCGCAGCTACGCGAATACTGTTAGCTCCTAATACCGTTAGCTCCCGTAGCGACAGCAGCAAGCTCTAACTCCTCAACCAATTACCTCTAATTGACCCTATAACATCAAGATCCCAGCGCATTCAACAACAATTAAACTACGATAAAAACACTAATTGATGATTCAAGGCAAAGGTTATAATTTCAGATACAAAACAGGATCGGAAGCGATAACGGAACATTAATAACTGAAATTAAGCGGAATAGAACTTACCACGACCCCAAAGAAACAGAACAGTAGCCTTGGTAACTACATTCGGTGGCGGCAGCGACTTCGGCAACCACATGCAGAGATGGCAGCTGTTGGAAACCAGATAACGACTATTGTTGATGTCCATGCAATGTTAACAAAGCACCAAAAAACTATGGGAACGAATTAGGAACAAGAACGCTCTTACCAACAGCAGATTTCGGTGGCAACAACATTTTTTTTCCGGTGACCAGAGGCAATTTCGCCAACTCCGACGACCTCAGAAAACACCAACGATGGCGAAGCAAGGCTTGGCAGCAACAACGCTCCCCCGGAAACTCCCTTTTTCTTCCTCCTTCGAACTCGTTTCCTCTCCCTCTTCGCACTTCCCTTCACCGCGATGGCAAAGAGCACGGTGGCATCTTCCATGGAAGGCGGCAAGAAGGATTTGAAGATGGTGGTGGTGGTGGCTTCGGGAACGGCGGCGTCATGGTCATCAAACACCGCCACCGTGTCTTCTCGAGCATGGTGACGGCGACAACACCTCCAGTGACAGCTCCCTCTTCAACGGCGATGATGGAAACAGCAACACTCCCTCTCTCTTTGATTTTCTCTCTCTTTCTGAACATCTCTCTCTCTCTCTTGAGTTCTCTCGGTCTCTCTCTTCTCTCCGGTGACAGCAGCGGCGACGAGGGTGGATGCTGCTAGCTCCACCTTCTCCTTCCTCCCTTTTGTTCGTGTGTCTGGGTTAGTGGTGTGCTAGGGTTTGGTGTGTGTTGTTGAGTGAAGAACGGCTATGTGTGTGAGTTTAGGGAAATTAGGGATTTTATGTAATTTGGGGTAAAAGTGGGATTAGGTGAAATTGAGGGGTAATAACTTAATTTAACAAAATACATTTAAGTACCTCATAGATAAATTCATAAAAGTTGGGTCGTTACCTAGCCTAAACCTTGAAAATCACCCTTGAAGCCAACTTTGAGCCTTGATACCCGTTTATTCAAATTTAGCTCATTACAAGCCTTGAAAGAGTAAAACCATGATTGTCCTTACTTGATCTTTGATTAATTTTGGATTTAGTGGTTAAGCATTTCTTTATGAGAGAAGAAAATGAAGGGAATTGAGGAAAATAATACATTTTGAGTGACTGAAAACGGGTTTTCAAATTGAAAAGAAGAAAAATCTTAAGGCATTTGGGAAGTACATGTATGCATAAAAAAAATATATATGTCATAAGCATATGCACTTACACAAGCTATCCAAAAAAGAGAAAGTGACAAGAAAATATGTTTGAAAAAAAATGAAAATAGAAAAATGAAAAAGAATAGAAAGAAAAGAAAGAAAACTCCTTTGTCACTTTAAAGTAGCAAAACAAAAGCTACCGACTAAGTAAGTGCATATGCCATAATCATTCATTGTAGAAAAAATGCATACCATGTATCTTTAAATCGATTGTGAGTCCAAATGGTTTTGGGTTAGAGTGAAGAAAAGAGAGAGTTAGGTGCATCCTTTGTTAATCAAAGATTTGAGTTTTCAAGCTCACTTAGCCAAATATGAATTCCTACCTTCACATTGGCCCCATTACAACCATGAAATGCCCTCTTAATGTTGCACACATATATACATTTGATGTTGATTGATTAGATGAGGATTAATTTGTGAAAAGCAAGATTAGAAAGGAATTGAGAGTTTTCAACCCTAGATACTTGAGCGAATAGAGTGTATACACATTTGGTAAGGGTTCTTAAGCTCACTTCTATGATTAAGAACATTCCTTATGGTGTAAGACAAGTTTAAATCCTTTTGAACTTAACTGCTTTTGGGGATAGTATTTGCTGTAATACTTTTGCCTATACTCTTGCGCATAATTATTTCATATCTCTTTGAATGTGATATCATCCATAAGATTGGTCCTTGTGCAGTTCTCCCCTCTATGATTTTTGAATCTGTTTTGAAAAGATAAAAAAATCCCATTCACCTCTTGGTTCTATTCACTTGAGCATGAGGACATGCTAATTTCTAAGTGTGGGGTAGTTGATGAACCCATATTTCATGATAAAATATGTGTTATATTTGATGGGTTACGATCTAAATCCGCATAATTGCTTGTGAATAACCATGTTTATGAACCTTTGCTATATTTGTTCTAATTGGAAAATACATGGTAAATTAGCCTTCAATTGAGTAGAATTCATACAATTTCATCCCATCTAGTGCCTTGATATGTTTGCTAGTGTATTTCAGGGCTTAAGAGATTGAGAAATGCATGGGAAAGGCTAAGGAAGGCATTGGAAGCAAGGATTCATGAAGATGAGCAAAAAGGGAGGATTCTGGATTCTACAAGTTGCGCACGCAACTATCCAATATTGCGTACGCAACTTTACACTGCTGCAACTCTTTAAATGAAGGCCAGAATTGGAATTTCACATTTCTGGGCCAAGGCCAAGCCTCTTTGAAGCCCAATTCGACCTATATGGGGGGAGAACAGCTGAAGCACAAGGCGCACTCTCACAATTAGGATCAATTGTAGTTTTTAGATAGTTTAGAGAATTTTTGGGAGTGTTCTTCATAACTCTCAGTTTCTCTCTTAGGTTCTTCATTTTCTTCTTCCATTTTCAACTATCACTAGCCAAACTTTTAGTTAATTTCAGTGTTTAATTACTTGTTAATTGCTACTCTTGCTTGACTAATATAATCTCTACTTATTCTTTCCATTTCTTCATCTCTTTACCAATTCTTGCTTTTATGTTCTTGTTATCTTGCTGGAATTTATTTCTTGTTATGATCTATTGCTATTTACTTGCTTCATTAGTGATAATTGTTGACTCTCTTTTTGATTTATTCTGTTGATCATCTTTAATTGTTCATTTCCATTGATATTTACCATGTCTCTTTACTATGCCCACCAAGTGTTTGATGTTTTGTTTCTTATAAATATGAAGTAGTGTTCTTGTGCCTTGGTCATGGGTTGAAGTGTGGATGATCTTAGCCAGTAATCCCTAAGGATAAGAATGGGTTAAGACCAGGGTTAAAACTGTTCCGTTAACGCTAGGCTTTTGCTAGTGATGAGTGGACCTTAACGAAGTGAACGTGATGGGTTATTCGCGTTCTGAAGACCTTGGTCCTTCGCATTAATCAAGTAGCCTAGGAACTTTGGAATGGGTTTAACTCCACCCATTCGACCATTCGACAGAATGGGCTTTGTGTCTTACGTGACAACCATTCATAATTGGGACTAGTGGTGATCATAGGGACACATTGTACTTCAACTCAAGACCAAGCACCTTTATTACTTACAGTACAAGTCATTTCATATTTTGCTCTTGTTACCAACACCCAATCATTGCAACCCCGATATTTTCACAACCAAGCACAAGTCACAATATTTCAATTCCTAGGGAGAACAACCCGAGTTTAATACTCGATATTTTTTTTAACTGGTTGCAAGCTTTGTGACACCTTTCTTGTTGATGATCTCGTTGACATTCTCATAGCTAGTTCAGATTCATCTACAATGAAATTCTGTTTTAAAATCAAGGAATTCTGAACCAGTTGCGAGCCGACTGCGAGGTTCCATCAAATGGCGCTGTTGCCAGGGAACTGAAAAGATGTGCGCTTGTTTTTTGTTGTTTGTGAATATGTTCATAGTGTAAATATAATAGTTTTCTAGATTTTTAGGATTATTAGTCTGGTAGCTTGATTATCATTGCCTCCTATGAGTTGTTCATTGAATGCTGAGGTCGAATTCGAACCCTGACTTGCTAGTTTTTTACCTTGAAATAGAAAGAACTCTTAGACGTGCCAGGCAAGTCAGGCATCGAATTGAGTTTGAGAACAATTTGCATTCTCATACCGAAAATTTGGCATCCGAAAACAATTCTTCATACTCATCTGATTTTGATTTTGACTTTGAAATATCTTCTTCTTCTGATACAGGTACCTCCATCATGGGAGATGTGCAAAGAGTTACGCTAAAAACCATATGTGACGTGAGTCTGGCACTTGAGAATCAGACAACCAGATACGCTATAAAATATATATATTAAAATATAAAATACACATTGAAAATGATTTAAACAATATATGTATTCATACACAAATACTTAGGACAAAAATTATATTAAGTTTGGCCTAGATTGATTTAGCTCTACTCACTTTCAATCCTATTTTCAGTCTATGTATAGTTTATTTTCTAAATCAGTCTCGTAAGTAATTATTTATCTCACAAAAAAGTAAAATTTTTTAGTTTATTTTGATTTTTTTGGGAGTTCCTATGATTAATAAAGTAAAAAATTACTCTAACTAATTGTTGCCCTAAAATTACTCTAACTTTTTGTGAGATGAATAGTCATATAGAATTTGAATAATAATAATACATTAGGAAAATTATATCATATTCCGCATGCAAAGTTGGGAACATCATATTCTCCAAGACAGGTAAATGGTGGAGTGGTGTGAGAACGACAATAGGGGATTTAACCAAATCATAATTTTGTTACAGAGAATTAACTTCGTAAATAATTTCATTCGTTCATGTTTCCAAATTAGGTTGCTTCTCCATCCAATATTTGTACCATTCGTTCATGCGTATGATTATTTCTATGTATTATTTTGTGAATAATTAATTAATATTAAATTATAACAAATTTTGTACAAAAATATGCATATAAAATGTAAAATAAACAAAAAATACAAACAGGAAATATTATATATATATTTAGTGTATTTTGGACAATATAATTCTTATATTTTGTTTTTGACTCGGCTCATCTTGCAATCCAGGCCTTCAAAGTGCAAAGCTTTCATTGCATATGGACACACAACTACATAAGACATTCTTCATACTTGGAAACTTTTGACTCGATCGCAAACCCACAGTGAGGTTATTGTTTTAATGCACACTCAAAACAACCCTTCATGAATCTTAACCGTTCAATTATTTCATGGGAAGATTATCACATGACACACATTATTTATTTGAAAATGATGTTTCTCTTATTTCAACCATGTAAGCCACCTTTTAACAAAGGGTCATGATAAGGTTTTGGTGTCTTTTGTGCACCTATTAAATAGTCATGATGGTGAGTCATCAACCCTAGTATGTGATAATTTATGTTTTCTTCCCTTCCCTAGGCAGCTTGGCTGCATAATCTGGCGCAGCTTCCAAAATGAGGAAATAAAACATAACTTGTGCAGCCTATCAAGTTATATTAAAAAAAAAAAAAAAAAAGGAACCATTGAAGATTCCATTAAATTTTTTTATATATATAGAAAACAACAAAAAATAATTAACATGTTATTCAATGAAAATGATGCAAGATGAAAATTAATTACATGCTATTAAAACATAGATTAACTAAATCCGGAATTTAATATCACAAAAAACACGGTTATATAAGTAACATAGTAAAGACTCATTAATAAACGAACAGGGACATCAACTAGTAGATTTTAATATTTTGAGGCTTTGTTTAAGGTGGTTGAAATTTTTTTATATTTTATTTTTATTATTCATTATAAAATCACAACCATTCATTTGAGAATATTTCACTTTGTCCACCATGAACTTGATCCATTATAAACTTCTTCATGTTTTGATTTATTAAAAATGTGCTGATTTCTTAAATTATTTTGAATCATCTTAACATATCATGTGAAAATGAAAGGAATTATCAGTAATAATATAAAAAACAATTAATATAAAAAGCTAGAAAAAATATATAAATGGAGAGCAACTTGTGAGACATAATAATGATACTAAGAAGACTGCAAACCAGCAAGTTCATTTTTTGGGTTTTCTAATAACTAAAAGAAAATAAGATTTCTAATATCTAGCATCATCATATATAATGCATTTAAA
>JASCZI010001161.1:8835-19252 GCA_036250425.1 Stylosanthes scabra | reverse complement strand
TTTGGGAACTGAACTCCAGCAACCAACACCAAATCTAGAAATGTGGTTGAAGAGCTTCTCATCTTCTTCAGGGGACCATAAACCTTTCCTTAGTTTTTGCTTTAAAGAACAAGAATGGCGACCCATCTTCAATTCCTAGCTTTGATATGATGATGAACAAACTAAGCTAAGAGAAGATAGAAGATAGAAGGGAAAGGACAATGTTTTTTGTTTCCTAATTAATTATTGGAGGCCCCCTCTCTCTTTCTTTATATATGTGTATGTTGATTATCTAGGCCCTCTATATATACTATCTAGTGAAAATAATATATAATAAAATATTGTACATTAATTAATTAATTAATTTGTTCTTTTTTAATTAAGTATTCACTCGATCAAATTCGATCCAATGACTAATTTATTGAGTACTACAAAAATAAAATAAACGACCATATCAAGCAAGTATGTTACCTTCTCATATCCCTCTCGGAAGAATTGAATCTAAAAAAAATAATTAAGAAGCATAGACTCTTGTCATCGTGTGATATTGGTAATTAATTAATTAGTTAATTGATTTATTGACTATTATATTATCCCTCAGATATATATGCTGTTGAAATTTAAGAACTAAATTTAAATCATACTTAGGATTGAAGTCAATAAAGTGGTGTGAAGCAATAAAGTGGGTTTTACGCAAATCAAGTGCTGCCTTTTGCATAATAATAATGGATTGGTTTTTAAGATATCTCTATTTCTAGAAAAATGAAAATTAGAAGAAAAATTAATTAATTAAAAAATTAGTACAATAACAAGTCTATAAACGTGCACTATTTATGATAAATAGAGTTAATTAATTAACTGATAATAAGGTTAAGTGGATCCTGTCATGTTAATTGTTAATTAATTAAAGTACTATAGCCACTAACTTACTCTTCTGATCTCTTGCTTTCATATGAAATATTATTGCTAAGTGATTTGATATATTAATATAGTAAATTAATTATATCTTCTTCATGTTTACATTATGGTTAATAATAATAATAATAATAATAATAATAATAATAATAATATGCGGTGATTAAGCGGGAAACATTAAAATATATATAACAATAGAAATAAGTATCAACTAGTTATTACATTTTTCGTACGTGTGCAAAAAATGGTAGAAATTAATCACAGTGAAAAAAGGGGGGGAAATTCGTGTGAATTATTGTGAATTTGACAAATAATATAATATATATGTATATATTCATGGGCCTGAGGCTAATTATTCCTTTCATAAAACTTTTGAGATATATATAACTAAAAATAAAAAAGAAGTGTTTTTTATTTTATAATTTTATGTGAATATATATATTAAGAAGCTCACCAAAAATATTAATATTAAGAATACTTAAATAAATAAATAAACACATGAATATAAATTATAATTTAGAAAGTCGCCGACACGAGTACATAGAAGGACGTGTGGGGTCCACTGAAATATTGACTGTAATTTGAAAAAGACTCACGGTACTTATTAGATTCCATTCATAGAATTTTTTAAAAAATCAATGGAATTGCAACAACAATTTTTTTTATTTAAAAAGTTCTTACATAAAACCTGCATTTTATATTTTACGCTAGGTTTTTACAAACATTTAGTACTTGGTCCTGGAAAATATTCAAGATTTATATACAATTATTTAAGAAGTTATTAGTTGTGATGTATTGTAAATATAAAGTAATTTTGCATTTAATTACATATTAACATCGCGTCAGTAAAAATAATTATTCTTATATTCACAAACATAATTTGATAATTATATAAAATATTCTATAATATTATATAATGTATTAAAATTAAACTCATTTATTAATATTTGTTAGTATATTCATTTATAACTCATTTTACACGTTTACATAAAATTATTAATAAGAATTTAAAATAGATATAATAAATTTAACCAAGTATATTTTATTATGAATGTGTCAACATATATCAATCTAAAATAACAAGCTTGCTAATAAACATGAAAGGTTAGAATATTTTTGATTATGCAAAACTATCAAATTTCCCTTCATTTTGGTACTAATTTCTCAAGGTTTATTTAGATACTATGAATGCCATTACTTTTATTGTAAGTTCTTCTGGAAGCAATAATTGAGTATGCATATCCCATAATATGTATTAGGTGTTTTATTAATTATTGTGGCTTAGAATACACGTTTCCACATTTAGGACTACAATACAAGCATGTTAAGATTTAAGTGTTTATCTTTTTATTTTTATTTTCTTATACTAATTATTAGTAAAGGATCAATGGTTTATTTATGTTAATGCTGCTAAAAAAATAGAAGGATGGCAGGTTTTTTTTTATATATCGTGAGCCACAAATTCACTTGATTTAGAGGTAGATTTGAATTAAACCGTCGCTAAATAAAAATTTTCGCGCATTATAATCCAACTCTGATCCTTTGTTGAATCGCATAAGACCAAATTGAAAGGGCTTGGAAATTCTCTTCTTTTCGGACCTCTCCCAATTCCTAACAATGCCACTACAAAACAATTTTTGGGTAGCTGAATAATCGTCGCAAAACAATAAAAAATCGCCACTAAAAAGTTCCATTATAGCGCCAAAGAAAAAAATGCTTGATACTTTTAAAATACATTTGATAGTAAATATTCACTGTAAGATTATTAGCTAGCTCTTCTTCTCAAAAATATTTGTCTCGAAACGAAAATTTGAAGCTTCAAAATATCTGCCTAGCTAATTTTAATGCTAAGGTAACGTTAATAATTACTCTTTTTTTTTTTCTTCAATAACACCTTTATTTAAAATTCAACACATACAATTTTGGAAAAAAAATTTAAATAAATAAATACAAAATGATATTTACCAAAATTCATCATTTTAAAAATATTTATCGATTTTCATTTTATTACCAGTAGATCGGTATTAGAGCATTTCAATACTGGCCTAACATGGACCGATACTGCATAATTTATTTTTTATGTTTCATTGTTTTGATTTTGAAGGTGTGGACAAGTACCGAATAAATTATTTTTATTTTCACTGAATTATAATAATGAAATAATTTACATGAACCCTTGAGTCTTGAAGTGGTCATAATTAATTTTGCAAAGTTCAATTGACTGCATTTGATTTTTTTAATTATTTTCTTTTCTTTTCATCTTAAATGTTAAAAGAAATTAGAAATTAGTCATGTCAAAATAATCATTCTCATTTTTTTCTTAAATTAGGAAGAGTAAGTATTATAATTTTAATGTGATTGATTGAAGGGTCATCACTTTCATCTTCTAAGGATCTCAAATTTTATTTTAATATTAATATATTATATTTCAAGCATAAGTGATGATATGAATATTTACCGATTTGGTTTACTAATTAACTTGCCTCAAAAGTAATAATGTATTACTTGTCAGTTATTTTGTTCATCGCAATTAGAATTTATATATTTTTCTTTTTTTTAATTAAAAACATTCATTCTATCAGAAAATTAGCTCTATATATATATCTATATATATATATGAACCAAGACGGTATCATGTTGGTCCATATCGTTTTAGGTCAGTAGGGGTAATAAATTGAAAATAAGTAAATAATCATAATACGATGGATTTTAGTAAATAAGGATTTTATTTTATTTATTTAAAAATTTTTTCTCATAAATTCTAATATATATAATATATAATAATTGATAATGATAAATTTATAATGTTGAACTATTACTTAATAAAAAGGGATAGAATGAAGAACATTTTAGCTAGCGGGAAAAAATAATAAGAGCTAATAATAGTAAAATGAGTCTTTCTTTTTTTCCCCCCAAAATCAGCGTTGACTTTGATGAGAAAAGCATATTGTCAATGTCATGTCCTTTGATAGATGGGCATTTTTGGTGTTGCTTTTTTCACATCGTAATGTGAAGTTTTTGTGGAATGATTCTATGAATTAATTCTAAGAACAAAAGTGAAGATCATTTCATCAGTAATAATGTGATTGTGATATTGTAAAGTGTTATGCAATAATTGAGTTTATTATTTATTAGCTCGTAGCTTATTATATAGTACCATGTAACAGAATCTGTTATATATATAAATGTATAGACTATAGAATTTCTTCTAATTAAGAATTATATAGATGATTATGAAATATTTTCTATTCACAAGAATGACGAATATAATCGAATCTATACACCACTTGATTAAAAGACATAACAACCTAACTAGTATATGAGAATTTTTTTTTCGTTACTCTCATTGCATTGTAAGCCGTCTTAACACGGCGTATTAATAGTTTGATAAGTTGAGTTAATAAGCTTTTGTAATTTGTGAATTAAACTTGAACTTAAATTTAAACTCATATATTAAATGAGCTAAATTTAAATTTGGTAATAACTTATTGAACTCATGTTTATATTTATTTCGGTTCAATTCTTGATTAGGATCAAATTTGTAGTCGTTGAGCTATATCGTGAGGAATTCTCTGCTCCTAATTTTTTTTTATAGAGAAGTCTACAATGGACCAGGTTCATGGTGAACCGAGTAACTGATGATGATTTGAGCTAATTTACTTGAATATTAGACTAAATTTCTACTTAAAACATAAAAAATTAGAACTTAAAACTACGAAAGATGCACACGCATCACTAACTAATCTCAATTTTTATACATCTTGAATTTATTTAGATTGAATTAATTGTCGAAATGCAGATATATTTCTTCAGCTTTATTTATATGATAAATTGATGAAGTTGATATATTCATATATCCCTTCTATGTTACATGATACCTCTTTAAATGAAAATTTATCCCCAACAAGAACATATAATACTTAACTAGTAATCTATTGCCACTTTTGCAGCATCCCTATCTACCATCAACCACTTGCATTTTTACTATCAGATCCAGAAACATGCACATGATTTAGCATAATCTCATTTGTCCTAGCTAGTGAATGATGTGACACTATGTAGGTCATATTATTAATTAATGCATGAAGAATTTGAGCCAATGTGGTTATAAATTTCATTGATTATGTTCTGTCAAATCATTTAAAAAGATTTTAAATTAGCATATTATTATCTGAAAAAATATGATTTATTTGTAATGATGATGATGATGATATGTCAACTTTATTCAATTTCTAGTTCAACATATATAGGATGGATGTTTCTTAATAATTATCTTGAATAATATATATGCATATATGAAATTATGTATTCTTAATAACAAAAATGCTATATTCATACATTATCACTATAAATAATGATTAGATTGAATGGCAGGATATCTAAAAAAATAAATACATATAGTTTTCGAACTTTAAAAAGTGAATTATCTATGATGTATAAATGTCTATGATTTTTTTTTATTTAAAAAAAGTTACATTTTAACTTTTATTTAATAAATTCTAATATATATTTTCTTTTCCTTTTTCAAATTTTGCACAAAATAAATAATATTTTTACTATTTTTATTTTAAATGATAATACATAAATTCTAATATATATTTTCTTTCCCTTTTACAAATTATGCACAAAATAAATAATATTTTTACTAATTTTATTTTAAATGATAATACATAAATATATACTAGAAGAGTAATTGTTTTGCAAACAAACATGACAAGTCAATTAAAAATTGGTCATCATATATAACACTATCTTTTCTTAAAGTTACTATTAGATGTAGCTTGAGATATGAATTTAAAAAATCAAATAAAATAAAACTAGTATATATCATTAATTCAATAACTTTAAAATTGGTTTAATTATTTTTCTTGAACATTAATTAAGAGGTTGTATATGGTTTGGTCCTTTAATAATGTATTCCTTAATTTGATGATGCACTAATTTTTGTGACTTTGAGCATTGATTATAACTAATCGGACAATAAGTCTTGGATAATATTATGTATTTTATATTAATTAGCTTTGATGTTTTTTTTTTTTTTGAGTAAAACAAAAATTATGTATCTTTGGTTCTTTTCATTTTCCGTTAAAGAGAACAAGTATTAATTAATTAATATGATAAGACTACATACGAAAAAATGCCATTTTATTTGTCATATAATTTCTCAATGTTTACTTCTATATATACTTTTGTCATATATGAAGATGACTACAAAATTATACAGTATTTGTAGAAGTTTTCTTTTTTCATCATTATTTTTTTTTGGAGAATGAGATAGGATTAATATTATTGGCCTGTAATCTAATTAGATTAGTGAATTATAATATAAATAGAAGTAGTCTGTAATCTAATTTTCTTGACTCGCTCCTATATGGTATAATTTCATATTAAGATAATTAGTAAGACTAATTCACGTTGGAATGCTTTGAAGTTTAAACTTGCAAACATTAAAACTTGATGACCTAAGAATTTTTTGGAAGATCATTATTGAATAATAAAGCACAACTATAAAGCACAACTATATATAGTAGAAAGTTAAGTTTAAAATAACAATAAAAATTTTAATTAACTATTAAAATTACATTTGAGGTCAACTTATTAGTTATTAGACATATAAAAATGCATGTACCTCTTTTTATTTATTTTAAAAATTAATATATTAAAATAAGTCTACATTAAAATATAGAGTTGGAATAATAATAATATTAATAATAATATAGCCAATACCACACAAAAAATGTGAGGATTATTAATTAAATTGGATTCTACAGGTAATTATTATATCCTGGACAACAAGGTGATTATAGACATGAATTTAATATAAAAGTGTAGAATAAAAATTAATATATTAAAATAAGTGTACATTAAATTTAAAAATAACAAAATAAGTGTCAATAAAATATAGAAAATGAAAAAAAACGAAAAAAAGAAAAAACGAAAAAGGAACATGTTTCTTCCTATAAATAAAGGTATCATGGATTATTTCAATTCAAATGGTCCCTAATTGCTAGTCCAAAAAAAAAAAAAAAATGGTCCCATTTGGAGACAACTATGTAAAGGTATAAAGCTTCCTTTTTCAAGAGATGATGATGATAGCAAAAAATGATAGTGAAAATAATGCATTGTATTTCTAAGAACATTTCATTCTTCATATATATCCCTCATACATACACACTTGCCTCCCTTCATCCACATACCAAAAACATGTAACAAATAAAAGAAAGAAAATACACAGAATACAAAAATGAAAGTCTATAAAAAATATCGAAAACTTGAATTTTTAATGAAAAATTATTGCTTCTATAACAAAGCCAAATCATAAATAAATAAATACATATATACTAGAGGACAAGAATTATTAATATTGTGTATTCTTAATTGTAGTCGCCAACTAACAACAATGTAATTCCTATCACGAGTTACGTATAAACTTTGAATTCATGAAAGCTTCCAACCAATTACAAGAACTGAATTCATAACAAATATATAATTGAATCTAATTTGGTAATTTGTGTAATAATATTTGAAGGAGATTGTTTTATTTATGTGATTTACCTGAAATAATTTATTAAACATTGATAATAATTTGATTTGATTCAATTTTGATGTATTTCTATTAAGATTTTGTTGTTGTTATTATTATTAGAATTAGAACTTTCTAACAATTGTTTCTATTAAAAAAATTTAAGTTTTTCCGTGAAATATATAATATATAGATGTATTTTTTTTACATTTTCAATATAAATTTTTATATTATTAAAAGTCTTAACAAGTATCCTCAAAGTACTTGTTCACAAAAAAAAAATAATAATAATAATAAAATAACATTGAATCTTTTGGATTCTATATAAACACTGCTTAATAAATAAGTTAAAACTTTTTTTTATCCAATTTGTGTAACATTATTTCCATTATTTCCTTGTTTTTCTTGTGCCGCTTGAAATCAACACTTTTTTTTTTCTCAAAATTAAAAAAAAATATAGTTTTATTTTTACACATGACAATTTTTGTCATTTTTTGTACTGATAAAAATTAAATATAAAATATTATAAGTAAGTAGCTAAGAAATTAATCTCTATCTTTATCGTTACCCAAAAAAATCTGTGTGGTTTTATGAGGTCAAATACACGTGTAACAAAACGAGAATTGGACATCACAGTTGTTGTTTCTTGTCCTATGGTGTTAGGTTGTTGTTTGTTGTAATGGAATTGATGCATCTTATTAATTAATTTCTTGTCATATTATTGACTTGGTTAACTTCAAATTGAGGTTATTAGCAAGTTTCAATCCCTTGATTAAGACTTGGAGATTCCTTTAATTTGGTCGCCTCTAATCCATAACCAAACAAGTCAAAAGTTGTAATTAGAGTGCCTTGACATTTTTTAGCAATTAAAAATGTATGTGTTTTTCGATTTATCAATTTAAAATTAATTTAAATACATACATAATTAATTAATAATAACTATATTTTTATAAAGTGAGTATTTTTCTAATTATTAATAAATTGTCCACTTATGAGGAAATAGGATAATCATCCTTCACATGTTGGAATTAAGGGATGATTTATCAAACGTATTATCAACTCTATCGTATGATGAACACAGAGTATTCCTTACAAAAATGTGAAAATTTATTTTTTTTAAGATGCATTTTGATGAATTAAGAGGTTTTTATCTTTTTCTTTTTTTTTCCCACTTTCAGCAGACTGAGAATTAATTTGCTATGAATCTAAATTTTATTTAAGGATTTGTCGTTGGCTAATAGATTACTATATGCATAAGTGAGATTCGAACTTTTCACACTTGTTTAATCGAACTAATGAGCTAATTACTAGATAAATTTAAAATATTTTCTATTCTTTTTATTTATTTATTTATTTATTTTTGGTATTTGTTTTCTATCCCTTTATTAGAAACAATATTGTAAGATAAGAAGTGCCAAATTCTCAATCAACCTTCAAATATTTTTGGACATCCTCTAAGAACTACTTACATAGCTCCAAAACCAATTAACCATTTTGGACTCATACTAAGCCCACAAATGGCAAACTTTACAAAAAATTAACTTTATACCATCCCCTGATAAAAAAAAAAAAAAAAAAACTTTATAGCATCCCCTTCCTCTATTGTCTTACTGAATGCCAGTGTTTGAGGGAGGACTAAGAAACAAAGAAGTAAACATTGTTACTTGTTAATTGATAAATGTTATTCTTATTTAAGAGGTTCTTACTCCTAATAAATATATAATATTGGAAGATTATCCGGTATGCCGTGAAAATCGCGGCATATCAATATTTCAGCGCTTTTAACCATTGATTTTAATCATAATTAAAATCAATCAAGATCATCGACTAAAAAGTATTGGAATACAATATATCGTAGTTTTTATGGCATACTGAATAATTTTCCTATAATATTAGATATTATAAACATTAAACTATAAATATTAAGTTACCATACAAAAAATTTAGATTATAACTAGTTATTACTCTAAAAATGAAGACTAAGCATTATCATTGCATAATACTAAACGGCTACATAATATTGAAATATATCCTCTCAATTTTATTTTTAATGGTTGTTATAAAAGTGCAACCTTTCTTACACACTTTAAGTAGAATAAATACATAATAAAAAATGTTAAATAGTGAAATTTCACACTTGACAATATGAATTAAAAGAAAAAAAAAATAAAAAAATGCCTTATCGCTATATTATAATCACGATAACCGAACCTTATAATTCTAAATAGTTACTCGTATATTTTATAAACAAACCTATCATATAATAAATATTTTAGCAAACATATTACATTGTTTAACAACTTCCTATCCTTATCTTTGTATAATATTAATTTTTTCATTTTTATTTACTTAATTTCTTCTTATTAGTTATCTTAAATAAAAACTAATTAGAATCTACTTAATTATCTTTTTATTTTAATTTATTTTTAACATTTATATAATCATAATTTCGTGTATAGAATATAAAAAAACAGTGATATGGAACCAACTTTAAATTATCATCCAAAATTAAGAAAAAAAAGTTATCATCAGTGATCATCCACTAAATATACAAGTTATCATTCGTATCTCATTTATATATATGTTGGCTTTCTATTAATAGTTGGCTCCTTAGTCTTTTTCAATTATAGAAAAGTATAGATAACCAATAATCAGCCAATAAAAAATAGAACATCTGTAACGACTGTTTATAGAATATCCATAACCTAAAAAAATAGAACATCCATAACTTTTTTAGAAATAGAACCAAGAACAGAAATAGAAACAGAACATCCGAAACCTAAAGAAATAGAACATCCGAAATCTAAAAGAGTAACCAAATTAAATTGTTGGTTGAATTTTTGTTGGTTACCTAGTATTATCGTAAAATTATTTATTTTATGTAAAATAGAAGTTTATTTTGCTATAATTTTTTTTTGTGTTATTCGATATTAAAATGGTCTTTTATTTTGCATAGAAATAAACGACTTGCTTCGATTGAAAACTCAAAATAAATGCACA
>JASCZI010001160.1:0-11639 GCA_036250425.1 Stylosanthes scabra | reverse complement strand
ACATGCAAATGGTGATTAGCCAAATTCGAGCAGAATGTTTGGAAGGAAAAACGAGTTGTGAAATGGCTCACCCACGAATTGCATGTGTGATAGATGGAAGGAGGGCGACAAGAGCTTCGCGTAGCCGCAAACCGTGCGTTAATCGGAGCTCTGGATCAAAAGTTATCGCGACCGGAAGTTGACGTTAGCGGTAGAAGAATTGATTCGGAGCCTGTTCTCCAACCAATTCTCCACTAGCTCCCTCATTCATTTGGGCATGAATGAGAAATGAAGGCTGAACATATGCCCTTCACTTCATATTTATAGCCACCTAAGAGTTGCAAACTCGTAATTTTGTGGTTTGGTTCGTCTCGGGCCAAACTTTTGGTGAAGGTGTACGTGTTTGTGTCCTAAATGTTATTTATTTCACTTCCGTGTAATTTTACCAATTCTCATTAATGTTTCGAAATACTCAACTTAGCCGTTGTGGTCGCGGTTAAAAAATTACGGGGCTCACAATATTCAAATTGAAATTCAATGATATAATCAAACATGCTTTAAAATTATATTCAAAAAAATTAGTTATAATCAAACATGTTCAAAATAATAATCAAATTAAAATATCTCAATTGAAGTTTAATATTATATTTTTGTCATTCTCGTGATATAATTATGTTTTAATCAAATAGATTCTAAAATTATATTAAAAAAAATTTGATTATAATCAAACATATTCAAAGTAATAATCAAACTAAAATATCCAACTTAAACTGAAGTTCAATATTATATTTTTTGTTATTTTTATAATATAATTATGTTATAATCAAACATAGTCTAAAATTATATTAAAAAATTTAGTCATAAAGAAACATATTTGAAATAATAATCAAATTAAAATATTCAAATCAATATTCAATGCTTTCTTTAATAAAGCTTTCAATTATTCTTGGTGACCAAGTGGTTTTGACAATCAAGCGGTCAACCATTCTTGTTTTTACACGCGTCTGATTACCTTTAATATAAGGGATATTTGTTTAACAAGAATGGTTAACCGCTTGGTTGTCATGAATAATCATCCAGAATGCGCACATATAACCATGCAGAATGCACACAGATAACCATCCAGAATGCACACAAATAACAAGCAACGCAATCAAACCTTGATTCATGCATTTAAAAGCAAAAACAAAACATAAGAACGATGAAACTAACTCAGAATGCACACAGATAACCATCCAGAATGCACACAAATATCAAGCAACCCTATCAAATACTGAATCTTGCAATTAAAAGCAAAAAAAAAAAAAAACTAACAACAATGAAGCTAATCCAGAATGCACACAGATAACCATCTAGAATGCACACATATAACTATGCAGAATGCACATATATAACCATGCAGAATGCACACAGATAATCATCCAGAATGTACACATATAACCATGCAGAATGCACACAGATAATCATCCAGAATGCACACAAATAACAAGCAACGCAATCAAATCTTGATTCATGCAATTAAAAGCAAAAAAAACTAAGAACGATGAAACTAACCTAGAATACACACAAATAACCATCCAGAATGCACACAAATATCAAGCAACCCAATCAAATCTTGAATCAGGCGGAAGAAGAAGAAGAAGAAGAAGAAGACGGAGGAGGAGGAGGAGGAGGAGGAAGAAGAAGAAGAAGAAGGCGACGACGATAACGAAGGAAGATGATGAAGAAGACAACGACGAAGGAGGATGATGAAGAAGACGACGACATCGATGATGAAGAAGAAGATGGCAACGCTCTCGTTATTTCCTTTCTCACAAGTGCGTGAACACGCGCTTTAGTGGTGAGAGTGGGCTTGTCAACACGCCTGTTAGGTTAAAACCACTTGGTTTTGCACTTGGTTGTTAAAACCACTTGTGCAGCTAGCATGATTGTAAATCTTTTATATTTTTTAGAACAATATTTTTCTAAATTTATTTTGATTGAATATATGCTATTTGTAATATTAATGGACGATGAAATTGGTAAATATTTATACTGATGGAATATATGCTCTTTGTATTGACTGTTGATTGAATATATAACTATGTGAGTGTATCGACTTAACTACGTGTGCGGTGTGAGTGTACCGACTACGGCCCGTGAGACACCACCGGTCATAAGTAGTTATATTAGATTTAAATACGTATAAAAATATAAAAATACGTAGTGGCTGATTTTAGTGGTTGATTTTGATGTACAAATAGAATTATTCTTATACAAATAATAGAAACGAGTTAAATCTCAAATTGGCCCCGAAATTTGAATTACAACTCAAATTAGCCCCTGAATTTTCAAGTTACTCAATTTGACCCAGAAGTTTATATCAATATTATGCTACTTCACTAATTGTATTATAAAAATAACAGAAACATATATATGGCGAGTCAATATTATGCTACTTCGCTAATTTATAGCAATGCATAAATCCAATAACCAACATGTCATCCATGAGAACATTGTTTAAGAATCAATCCTATTTGGCTATTTTTTAAAAATTTGACAATACATCAACATACCAACATCATACATATTGGGAGAATAACATCAAAAACAAATTATAGAAAATAGAATTTGGAAAACCACTTCATTGGCAAAGCATATAGAAAGCAAAAAAAAAATTAGTAATAGTTATATTTTTAATCACAAAAATTTGAGAATAAAATTAAATTGATCTCAAACCTCTTTTTTTTTTTTTTATCAAATTGGTCACTAAGGTATCAATTATATTTAAAATCATCATTTTGGACAAAATTACCCTTTTTTCTCCAAATCATTTTTTTTCTTATCTCTTTTACATCTTTCAATCCATATTATGTTTTATCCCTAAAGGTTTCACTCCTTTAAACACCTATAATCAAAAGACAACAAAGATCACATTACAAAGCATATACTTGCACTCCCTTATTGCTCTGTTGATCTCCATAACACAAAACATGAGGGGAAAAAAAGACAAGAAGAAAAACATAACAATTGAACACAAGAAAGAAATTACAGTAAATGGGAGTCGAAAAATTATAACTTGAAAGCTATTTGGTGAAAAGCACAAAAAAAAAAACTATTTTTCCATATTATTATTATTCAGAAGTAGTAGTGTATGTTCTTGGATTTTAGGATTCAGAAGTGAAGAATGATTTATCCCCTTTTGAAATTTGGAATCAAAAGGAATTTTGGGGGAAAGAGATATTTTTAGTTATTAATTATTGTGTGTGTGAGATTTTTGGGACACAAAATTAGGGAAAAGAGATCAAGAAATTCTAAGTTTTGAAGCAAATCATAAATATAAAATGATGATGAAAGAGGTGATTCCGGTGGCGTCATTTTCAAGGTCGGTTCAGAATTTCTTGTCTTTCAAAAACAGGATGTTCGTTATAGAGGATTCTAAATCAGTTATGAAAATGAGGTTGGAATTTCTTCAACAGAAAGCTGTCACAAAGTTTGCAACCAAATTAAAATTACCGAGTATGCGACTCGGATCGTTCTCCTTAGGAGTTGAAATATTGTGGTTCATGCATGGTTGCAAAATTATGGGCGGTTGCTATGGTTGAGAATTAAGAATAAGAATAAAAGAAAATAAACTAAGATTGATGATAATAAAGGGGTTCTGGTCTTGAGTTGAAGTATAATGTGTCCCTATGAACACCACTAATCTCAATTATGAACGATTGTCACGTAAGGCACAAAACTCATTCTGTTTAATGGTCGAATGGGGGGAATTAACCATATTCCGAAGTTCCTAGGCAACTCACTAGTGCGAAGGTCCTAGGTCTTTGGAACTTGAATAATCTATCAAGTTCACCTTATTAAGGACTTAATCATCACTAGCAAAACCCTAGCGTTAACAAAACAGTTTTAACCCTGGCCTTAACCCATTCTTTTCCTTAGTGATTAGTGGCTAAGATCATCCACACTTCAATCCATGACCAAGACACGAGAACTACTCCATATCTATGAGAAACAAAATATCAAATACTTGGTGGGCATGGTAAAAAGGCATGGTAAATAACTATGGAAATGAGCAATTAAAGATGATCAATAGAGTAAATCAACAACAGAATCAACAATTATCACTAATAAGACAAGTAAATAGCAATAGATAATCATAACATCAAATAAATTCCAACAATATAAAAAATAAGAACAAGAACAAGAGAACTATAATTGAAATAGAGATGATCAAATGAAAGCATCAAGTAAAGATTTCATTAATTGAGTAAGAAATATTCTCAAATAAGTATTCAAACAACTAATTAAAGTAAGAGTTTGGTTGGTGATGGCTGAAAATGGAAGAGGAAAATAAAGAACCTAAGAGAGAAAATGAGAGATACAAAGAACACTCCCCAAAACTCTCTAAACTATCTAAAAACTACAATTGATCCTAATGGTGAAAGTATGAATTGTGCTTCAGCTGTTCTACCCCTCATAGTAGTCGAATTGGGCTTCAAAGAGGCTTGGCCTTGGCCCGAAAATGTCAAATTCCAATTCTAGTCTTCATTTAAGAGTTACAACACGTAAAGTTGCGTATGCAACTCTGTTCAATAGAATCGTCTTCGAAGGCTCCAGAATCTTCCCTCTTTGCTCCTCTTCATGAACCATTTGCTTCCAATGCCTTCCTTAGCCTTTCTCATACATTTCTCAATCCCTAAAAGCCTGAAATACACTAGCAAACATATCAAGACACCGAGTGGAATGAGATTGTATAAATTCTACTTAATTCACGGCTCATTTAGTATTTATTTCACTATGATAGCACATATGAGCAAAGATCCAAAATGACGGCTATTTACAAGCAATTGTGTGGAGATAAGTTGATGAACCTCTTAATTATAACTCATATTTTATCATGAAAAATGGGTTCATCAATGATGGATGAACCACGTGAAGAAGCGAAAAGGTGATGATGGTTGAGAAGAAGAGAGATGAAGAAGAAGATGGACTTTGAAAGTGGAAGAGAGGGCGGAACGCTAGGGTTATAGGCTAGGTTTTTTTCTGTTATTGTTAAAACAAATATAAGGGTAAAATAACAAAAAGAGTTATTCTGAATACAATTGATAGGGATCAATTTCATTTAAAAGAAAAAATTTAAGACCAATTTAATTTTGTCCCCAAATTTTTGTGACAAAAAATATAGTTATATTATCCCAAAAAATTAAGTTGGAATTTGAACATGGGTTTTAGTTTCATGTACATACATAGTCACTAATATGATATAAATATGAGTAATAAGAAGATGCAATCCTCAAATGTAGACATATACTCATTGATTCAGCTCTCCAAATTAATAAAAAAAATTTCAAATCAATAAACCAATAGTTGGCAGCTCATACTTTATTGGGAGTATATACAGAGCAATACATAATAGTAATAGATAATAGATAATTTACATACGTATATTTGAATAATAATGTTATTCATCATTTTAAATATATCAATTATTCAACCATTTGATTTAATTTATTATTATAATAATAATTAAAATTACATTCTACAAAGGGATGCCCAGTATTGATGGAAAGGCGTTTCGAGGCTTTTGGAAAGGGACTCTAATGCTATAACGTGGGATGAATTCCGCAAGGAATTCTACAAAAAGTACTTTCCCTAATTTATCTGTAATTCCAAAGCCTTGGAGCTTATGCAGTTTAAGCAAGGTGGACTGTCTTTGGCTGAGTACATCCAAAGGTTTGAGGATTTCTGCCATTTCTCCCAAGTGTGTCAAGGTAACCCCATCAGTTTTGAAAACTGGAAGTGTATGAAGTTTGAGACTGGATTGAGGGATGTCATTCAGCTTCAAGTGAGTTCATTGGGGATAAGGAATTTTGCTGAGTTGGTGGAGAAGTGTCAACGTGTGGATGATTGTTGTAAAAGGATGACAACTTTTAGGAATGCAAGAACCAACTTGCCACCGCGGAACTTTGATTGCAATCTTGCTCCACAAGGTCGCAACTTTAAGAGAAACAATCAACATTTCCGTAACTTCTCTCATGGAGGTGGTAATCATCCCAATAATGATGGGAATGGGAATTAGCGTCAAAATAATTTTCCACGTTTTCCCCAAAGTCAGCAATGGCGAGCTTGTTAGAAATGCGGGAAGTTCCATGGTACTGGGCCATGCAAGTTGGGAGGAGATAACTGTTACAATATTAGGAAGCCTAGATACCTAGCAAGAGACTGTTGTGTGGGGAAGAGTGGGCCGAGGCAGCTATCTCGGAGAGAGTAGCCAGCTGGTAGGGTGTTTGCTCTGAATATGGAGGAAACCGCTTTCTTGGAGGATCCCAACCAACAACAAGGATCAGAGGATAACTGAAGATGTAGGGGTAACCTGTCCCCTAAGATCGATCCTAGGTGGGAGGTTATGATTCGTTTGTGAGGATCATTTGTTTGTGTTCCTTTTGCATTTTGTTGACTCAAATTTTGAGGACAAAATTTCAGTAAGGTGGTTAGAATGTAAGACCCCGTCTTTTTGCTTTACCGTTTCCGACATAAATGCAAGACCGTCTATGTTTTTATGATTGCTTCATGACTATGATGTGATTAGGGGATGTGATTTCCCTAATTATGTTTGTTATGTGATTTGGATTTGATATCGGTCTGTTTTTGTATTTGTCAGTTTTTAGTGGGGTACGTTTTTAGCGGTGGTTTAACCGTTTTGACCATATTTAAGTAAACGGGAGATATCAAAGAAATATCTTTGTAGGAAGTTGATAATTTCCTAATTAGGCTCTAGATATGAGCTTAAGGGTGGCGAAATTCTTGGTGCGAATTTCAAACCACTTTTAGCGACGCGCGATTCCATCGCGAGTTTTTCGATCGTAATTTCGGTAAAACGACGATTACGGCGAAATTGTAGAATTTTAATATTTCGTTAGAAACGTTAATAACCATAGTTCTGAACCCCAATCCTTCAGGAAGGAAGAGTTTTCAGAACCCCAATTCTTCAGGAAGGAAAGAGTTCTCATTACCTCCAAGATGTCAAGCATTTTGGGACTCTCGAAGAATTATTATTATTATTATTATTATTATTATTATTTATATATATATATATATAAAATGTATTTCTTGATAGATTATATTTATTTATTTAATCTTAATTTTTTTATGAGAGAGGGGGCCAAAGGCCCAATTTAATCTTAATTTTAATTTACACTCACTTACTCATAAATTAACTATAATTTTTTTATACAGTTATTAAAATAAAACTAATTTTTATTAAATATTTATAAATTAAAATATAAACACTAAAACTTTTATTAATCACAAACTTAATTTTTACTTTTTTTTCCACTAGGCTATGCAGGATAAAATATTCTTTTATTTTTTATATAAAACTTTTTTCTAAGTTTTAACTAGTTTTTATTTATTTATTTTATTTTAGTTTTAATTTACACTCACTTATTTAAAAATTAACTATATTTTTATTTGTATATCATCATTAATAATATACATTTTTTAATAAATATTTATAAATTAAAATATAAATACTAAAATATTTTTTAATAATCACAACTTATTTTTTATTTTCCATAATTATATGATATTTATTAATATTATTCTTTAATAAATGCTTGTATATTATAATATAATAAGCATAAATAATAAATTATTAAAATCTAAAAATAGTAGTTATTTTAATATTGACTATATATATTGAAATTGAGTGAAATTATAATACTTTATTAATCTAGTACTTTAAATTTAAAAGACATTTTAAGGTCTATATTATAATATATTTATAATTTTTATCTTTATTTTTATTTTATATATTATTTTATTATAAATGATTATTTCAGTGGAATATCCGGTCGAATCGGTTAAATCTTAAAAATTTTTAATCATAAACTCAAACGGTTCGATGACTGGTCCGGTTTTCAGAAACTTACTTCTCATAAATTCTTCGTAAAAATTTACATTATTATGGTAGTATATATACACAACCTTCTAATTGATTATCAAAACCAACAATTCATAAACTAGATGAAAAAGTAAGAAAATAAATACACAGATCGATGGAATATTTTTCTTTTTCAATCGAAGTTGACCTGGACTTTTGAATGCAAATTGAGAAGATTTCCAATTTAATTACAGAACAAACAGTCATCTATGATGCAGATTTTTTTTTCTTTTTTTATTTGCATCATAATATATAGGTTTGCTATTCACACTTCAATTGCTACAATCAGATGAATGGTAAGTGAGGGGTTCTCACACCTTCAAAACATTAATGTTATTAGTTTCCTTTAATTTGAGCCTATGCTTAGTGATTTTTGCCACCTCATCAGCAATAGTGTATTCTAGACTTTTGAATACATGGCATCATGAGTAGGAAATCATCATCGTCACTTTTTAACTATCAGAATCTATTTCACGAAATGGTAGTGGAACTGCCTTTACTGCCCTAAAATGTCCAACATTGTTCAGATGCTCATTTTCCAACCTGTTTCACCATTTCACTACTTAGTAAAATAATATGATCAAGAGGAATAAAATTACATTGAAAGTGTTAACTTTAGTATGTAAATGGGTAAAGTAGTAATTTAGTCTAAGAAATTATGATTTAAACAATGAAAAAAATATAGGCAATTAATAATTTTCTAACCAACAAATCAACCAACAAAAAATAGAACATCTGAAACTACTGTTTATAGAATATTCACAATGAAAGCTATAGAACATCCGAAACCTAAGCCAACTTTATACTTTTTTTAGAAACAGAACATCCGAAACTTAAAAACAGAACATCCGAAACATAAAAAAATAGAACATCCAATTTAAGTTATTGGCTGATGTTGACTGGATTTTTATTGATTACCTATTATGGTTCTTAAACAATTTAGTTTCTATTAAAAAAAAATTGTTTGTGTCTTCTCAAAGAGGAACAATGTTTAAGAAAATACTCTAAAATTTTAGTAGTAGAGAGTTTAATTAAAACTAAGAAATGCATGAGAAAAGATAATAAAAAGAAAAAAAACAAGTTATATTTTGAACTCTTATAAATCCATGAGATAGATTATTATATTGCACCTGTAGAAATTCCAATGTCCTCTTCGGATAACCTCCAATGAAGCCAACAAGAAGTCTAGTAGCCTTGTTTGAACAGGTCCCACTCTTAGATGCATGATGGTTTCCACCCAAGCCACTCTTAGTACAACATTCAATGCCTGAAATCCAAATCCAATTATTTATTTGTTTTAAACTTTTTTTTAAAAAAATTCGGGGTCGACGCCTATGGACGAGTTGCATAGCTATTTGCCTCATAAAGTGCCACACCAAGACAACAACGCTTGATATCCAATAATAACGAATTGTAACTAAATGATCGAATAAAAAAGAGGTGGTTTATTGGGTGTGTGAGTGTGAGGATGTGTGAGTTTATGATGTAATGTCTAGGATTGAAAACTGTCCTATTCATCGAAAAAAAAAAAGAAAAAAACAAAATTCATTTTGAAGTCTGCGGACGAGTGGCAAAGCTATTTGCCTTACAAAGTGCTACACCAAGACTCACACAAATGATCATCTCTGAGTCAAATGATAGGAGGAAAAAAAAGAAGAAAAAGAAACTAATTGTGATTGAAAATTTGGAATGAGTCTGACAAGAAAGAAAAGAAAAGAAAAAAAGGACAAAATTTCAAATGCATATAGAGTGTATAATTGGCAGAGGAGTAACTAACCATAGAGATGTAGTATATTGTTTTATTCTTGAGAATGAGATCATCTCTGAGCCATGGATTCTTAGAGTTAGGATTAAGAAGGCCCCAATCCTTGACAAAATCCCAATAAAGTTGATAAAGTGTGGCGAACACAGAAGTGAGTAAGACTATAGCAAACCATAAATGGTTATCTTGCCTGCTATATGTTACTCTAGCCCCTGCTGCAACCATTGCTGATACATACTTCCCCATGTTAAGTAAATGGTTAACATCCCCATCATCAAACCATCTCCTTGCACACTATATATATCATTCAAATACCATGTCTTAATAATTCATGACACAAATGATCAATTAGGCATTAATATTAGCAAAATATATGAACCATGCACAAAAACAAAAGAATAATTGAAAAAAAAAAAAAAGAAAACTCTTTGGTTTTTACTTTTTACTTTTAAGTTTTTTCACAAAAGAAATTTTTGCTTTTTTTATTTAATTTTAATTGAACAAAGAAAAAAAATGAGAAAGAGCATTAAATACACGTAGCATGCATGTTCCTATTAGATTTGAGATTGAGCAAGATTAAGTCAACTAAAAAAATTATCCATGAATTAATCATATATATATATTTATTTAAAAATTATCTCGAATTGAATCAAATTGTCCTATATGAATTATGATATTAGAATTCAGATTGAATAGGCTTAAATTAATGCACGGAAAATCATCAAGTTAAAGGGTTAAAGAATGTCTTGTAAACTATATCGAAATCACATTTTTAAGAGACTTGAAACTTGAAATGACACACATACATGTTTGTAACATTAAGGCCAGGGTTTCTAAGTGTAATGTTTACAAGTACTGGGTATATATATATACTATGTTAGTGCAAAATCTGTGGCAACATTACTAATAATTACTTACCTGCAATGCTCGCCAATAATATGGCAAAAAAGAGATGATATAAGTTAATTCAACGTATAGTCTTCCAGAATTGCAGGACACAGTGTGGTGTGTTCTGAAAGCTCTAGCAAAAATGTGGCAACTTGTTGTTTCCAAATGCCTCAGCAACGGAATCTGTAACCATGTAACACTATAATTTCAGTGTTTATAATTTAATTATGTTGCATAATTACAAGTTAGATTAATCAGGATAACAAATTCAAGGACAATAATATATAGTATTATTATTATTATTATTATTATTATTATTATTACCTGACTAGTTAGTTGGTCAGCCATGAAAAAGTCTACCAGCAGAACCTGTATGAAAGATTACAAAATCAAACAAAGAACATAATTGGTATTGGGAATGTTAAGGGTGTGTTGTAACTTGTAAGTGATTATATTAACTGAGGAAGAAGAAGCTAACCTTATAAAATGGAGAGCAGACTATATTTCGAAGAACACGGATGAAGCAAAATCGAGTTGGCCGATAAAAGACGTCGAATGGACAAATCAGCAAACCTATGAAACACTGCAAAAATTTTGTTGCTCATCATCATCACATAGCACATAAAAAATTTAAATGACGAAACACTACTGAAGTCCGTTTCAGTATTTAAAAAAATGAAATTTCTGTAAACAAGAAATTGTTAAAAGCGATTTCAATTTAAAAAATATAAAAACTATATAAAAGAAAATTGTTGGCTATAGTTTCTATTTTTAAAAAAGAATTTAATTTTGATGTATAGTTTGTATGAACATGTTTTACGCGTGCATCAAATTACGTAAGGACAGATCATTAAAACAATTTTTTTTTCATTAACTCTATGATTAGTCATCCAAAAGAATGGAAGTGCAAAGTTAGTACATCAAAATTAAACTCTTTTAAAAAATTAGAAAAATAGAAATTACTCAAGAAATTTTCATCTCTATCATAAGTTTATGTATCATTGTTACTGTGCCATTTTCATGCAAATCATCATTACGAGTATCGTATAAAAGATAGATATATATATATATATATATATATATATA
>JASCZI010001159.1:7244-19279 GCA_036250425.1 Stylosanthes scabra | reverse complement strand
TATATATATATATATATATATATATGTAACATGGCCCCTTATATTTGTTTTAACTAGTAATCTAGAATAACTGCATGTTTAAAATATACCTACAGCAAACGTTTATGTCAATATATTTTATATTTAATGTATTAAATAACACATAAATTTAATAATTTTCTTTATTTTTTTCTGTAGTATCAACTGACTAATATCTACCACTTGTCTAGGCACTCTAGATCCAATAGAAACACTATTTACTTTTTCAATAAATTAAGGAAGAAAAAAAATTGATGTTAATATTAGTGGAAGACATGAATTGAAAGTGGTGCATGAGTAATATCGAAGATTTATCATACTTGTTTTGACTTTTATTTTATCAGTTCTTGCAAATGTCATGATTCGGTAGTTGTAATTGGCAACAATACATAATTGACAATAATAATAATGATGTTAGAATAACTACTATCAGAATACAAACGTAACACTATAAGCCATTTCTTATGAATAGTATATCATTTGTCACATTGCTTGTGGCTTCAAAAAATTTCTATTAAGCTACAATTTAAAAGTAGTTAGATAGTATCGTTGAACAAACCAAATTAATACACAGTATGATGTGAGTTGAGTTTTCTATCTTTCCCTTCATAGACACAACACAATGGACTAATTAATCATTGATCCCAAACTCCAAAAATATTCCTTCTCAATTCCTTTTGTCTCTTCTTCATAGCACCAACCTTCCCACCTCCAAGCTCAAAAACAAGAATACTTCATTCAATTCAACAGTTGAAAATTTAGAAAACGTTTTCCTTTTGTAAAATATATGTCAATCATGGATTATTTTTACTTTTAAATAAACAATTTAAGTTTGATATAATGATGACATACATCAAATTACATAATTATATAATGATATATCAGAAAAAAATTATATTTTATATTCACAATCATTCAAAAGAACAGATATAATTAGATAATTATGTAAAATTTTTTATACTATTCATATATCAAAATTAACCTAATCAAGAAGTGAAATATGCATTTTAAATCGTCGTTATGATCGATAGATAAATGATATGTCAACACAAAATATGATAATAATAATTGTATTTAAATATAATTTTTTCTCTTAAAAATGTTTGAATGAAAGTATTAAAAAAGAATGAAAGAGAAGGAATTATAGCACTAAAACCAAAGAAATAAAGATGTACCATCTTCTCCTAAGCAAACAGTGGATAAAATTGACAAGCCCAGATAAGCATTACCTAACCATTTATTCTCCACAGCACTCCCTTCCAAATGCTACATTTCATCACAAATTTGGACACAAACCCTTACCCTTTTCCTCATTCAAAAAGTCCCTTTGGCCACACATCATTGTGACCTTGCTTTACCCTATTACTAACTTTTTAACATGTATCCATTTGTCATCTTCTCAAGCAGCAGTCGATTCTAATCTCTGTTGCTATCATCAGGAATCCAATTAGAAGGACCCCAAAACACTGAACAATAATGCTCAACAGCTAAAAAAAAATTGATGATCTCCTAATATATGCACCTTCTTGTATTATATACCACTTCCAAGCTACTAAATGACAAATTCACCAAAATATAGATCACCCCATAATCATTCCCACTTACTCCAACATCAGAGAAGCCCCAAAGTTTGAAACTTTTCCCTAAAGATTGAAAATTTTTATGTCATTGCCAAATGGGTAGGCAAGATAATGATCCCACCATAGTGAATTCTTCCATTGCTCTTCTCCAAGAGAGGTTTAGGCAATTGGAGAAAGTGAAGGAAAAGAGAGAAGGGAAAGAGCTTCTTAAGTTGTTGTCTTCTTCTTCGGAGACTCATGATCCGAGGGGTGCTTTCTCATCCGCACAGAACCAACAAGCATCATCACAAAGGAATAACAGCACTCTACAACCAAGGTTGATGGTTCCATCACATAGCAGGCCAGGTTTTCATGATGATTCTCTTTCTCTTGGTCTCAACTTGAATTCCAAGCAAGGCTATTATGATCATAACTATACCATGAAATCATCATCACCGTCGTCGTCATCGTCCTCCTCCTATAGTTTATGGTCATCACCACAAGGTGCATCATCATCATCAAGAAATTTTGATAGTTCTGATGTTGATACTTCCCTTCATCTGTAAATATTTATGAATATCTCTAATACCAATATATTTTATATGTTTGTATGATACTATATATATATTAAGTTAATAATAATAATCCTATATATGTTCTCCATATCGTTTTGTAGCAGATATCTAAGGGGCACTTGTGTCAGTATATTGACATAAAGAAAACAGAAATTACATGGCATTTTATAGTCTTGAAATAATATTTTGGTGTTGTGTAATGGACGAATGAAGTAATGAATGGAATTCAATTATAGATAGGCACTACTCTTCTTTTTTCCTTATTTTGTTGATCATATTGTTTTGTTATTATTGTCTATATTAAATTGAAAACTGATTTGTTACATGTTGGATATGTAATCGAATAGAACGAAAGACTAAGGAAGATAAAGACTTATATGAGTCATGTGATTAATTATCTATTGCATGAATGGTTCATTTTTATACAACACTAAAAATTTCCCCTATTGCTGACCAAAAGAAGAGACAGTATTGCTCTAGCATTATAACTTGGCTGAGGCAAGAGTTCAAGTGGCAAAACTTTTTGCCTCTAAATAAGCTACATCATGTTCGATACCGAGCTGAATGAAAAAAAAACCTGTGGAATAAGGAAGGGGTTGGGTTTGAAATAGCTAGTAGATTAAAAAAAAAAAAACTTTGGGTTAAGAAACGGGTGAGATTTGGAATGGGTTGGGTAGTGGATATGGCTATAGCCCATGATTAAAAGAAGACGATAAATTAATCAATTTGGGTCCACTGTTTAACTTACTAATCCATTGAATTAAGTATAAGAAGTTCGAATTTTTTCTGGGGCATGTAAGTGGCCAGCAACTACTAGCACTTAAATGAAGCCTTTAATTTGCATAATCTTAAGTCGTTTAAGTCAATGTAATTTACATATAATAATTTAAAGTTGTTTTTTTTCTAGTCATATCAAAACTCAATTTTTTTTTTTTTTTAGATTCAAGAGTTTACTCATAAAATGTAAAAGAAACTTGTTACTTAAATTACTAGATATCAATATCATCGTACATCCATAACTTTTAGCTATTTTTATTTTTTTACTACTTACTAGTTACTACAAATAAGTTTTCAATAGTTCGCACTCAGCAATCATATGTGAGATTTTTTAATACAAGTAATTACTATTACTATTACTAATTACTAATTAGTAACAATAATAAAGACTGCAAAGCAAAATCCTTACATCACGTGCAAATGGCAAAGCCAAACACAATTTATTTATTTATTTTCTGATAATGGAAAAAGAAAAAAAAGAAACGGAAATTGTGGAATTGAGGAAACGAGGAGCATCGAGAAGCTTCTGAAGGATCCAATATTATTGGCAGCTTCTAATATCACAAAGCCCTTCTAAAACCCTAAGGTTTCTAATTCTCAATCACTCTATCGTCACTCTCAAAATGCACAGGCTATCCAGGCGCTGCTCCTCTCTCTCTGCCACTCTCCGCCACGCCGCCGCCCCTCGCCGTCATCTCGCTGTTCCACTCTCATCTTCCATTTCTTCGGTATTATTCATCCCTTTTGCGTTTCTCGCTTTCAATCCCTTTGATTGAACTAATTTTCTCTAAATGCAATTCCGTGTTAGCTTCACTAGCTACTACCTATGAGCTTTCCATTTTTTCAAGTTCCATTTCAGTCCTTTTTTTTTTTTTCGGATAAAAAAAAAAGCAATTTTAATTCTTTTTGTTTTCTCGTTGAGCGGAAGTAATCTGTGTAGTTTGAGATTTTGATATTATGACAGAAGCATTGAACCAGCTGCTTTACCTTTCTTTGGTGTGTTGCTTTAGAAGTGTGGTGTTTTTGTTTTTGAGGTAGTTGTGTGTTATCAATAACTTGTCTTTCCTTGGATTGGAAGCAGGTTGGTGAGGGTGATGCTAAAACCAGATGGTATTCGGTCTTAAGTTCCGACAAATCTGGAAATCAGCAAAACTTGAAGAAAGATTTGTTTTTGGGGAAGCGATATGAGTCTACTGCTGCAGAGTCTGCTGAATCCACCTCGGCTCCTTCTGAGAGATATGAGTATCAAGCTGAGGTACATGCCTCTCTTTTTCATTTCCATGGTTTCTATCCTTTTTAGTGTGCATAATATATCATATTATCATATCATGATCATAATTCTATATGTATGTATCATTGGCAGGTTAGCAGGCTCATGGACCTCATTGTTAACAGCTTATATAGTAACAAGGAAGTGTTCCTTAGGGAACTTATCAGGTTTGTTCTTTAGCTTCTGTTTATATATGTGTAACATATATTTCTTCACTATTTATGAATAAAAGTATGAAACTTGTTTTTTTGCTATTTTAAATACAGCAATGCGAGTGATGCCTTGGATAAGCTGCGGTTTCTGAGTGTTACAGAGCCTGACCTTTTGAAGGATGCTGTCGATTTCGATATCAGAATCCAAGCTGATAAAGATAACGGGGTTATCACTCTTACGTAAGATAGATAAATGGCTTTTTTAATTTGTGTTTGATTAATGGCTTCCTGTTTTTGCTTGGTAATGCAACTCTTTGCTTTATGAAGTGATACAGGCATTGGTATGACAAGACAAGAACTCGTGGACTGTCTTGGAACTATTGCTCAGAGTGGTACTGCAAAATTTTTGAAGGCATTGAAGGTCTTGCCTCTTCAGAAGGATGCTTTATGATTTTAGATGTTTTATGATTTTATTATCTTTATTACTTTACAGTTATATATCTTATAGGCTGACAAATGTGTATCATTTAAAAGGATAGCAAGGATGCTGGTGGTGACAACAACTTAATTGGTCAGTTTGGTGTTGGATTCTATTCTGCTTTTCTGGTTGCCGATAAGGTATGCATTTTTATTTTTAACAAAAAAATGTATCTATTTTTGGTATCTTTTTAAGTTATTAATTTTCTGATGTTTAACTTTGAAGGTAACTGTCTCGACCAAGAGCCCGAAATCTGATAAACAATATGTTTGGGAAGGAGAGGCAAATGCTAGCTCATATACCATTAGGGAAGAGACAGATCCTGAGAAGCTAATTCCAAGGGGAACTCGTCTCACACTGCATCTTAAGGTATGTTTTGTGTTGATAATCTTATTTATTTATTTTAATTTTTGGCGGTAGTTATCTCTCTTTATATTTGGCCCTGATCTTACAAAGTGGTGTACTTGTTATCTGTGGCTTCATTTCAGAGGGATGATAAAGGCTTTGCTCATCCAGAGCGAATTGAAAAGCTAGTGAAAAACTATTCACAATTCGTCTCATTCCCTATATACACTTGGCAGGAAAAAGGATACACCAAAGAAGTACGTCTGTATTTTCTACATCTCTTTTCGTTTGATATGATGACACTGTATGTATACTTGGGTTGGTTTTGCCGCCTCCTGGATTAATTCGATAGTAAAAGTGAATATTTTCTATATTTACTAAGATATATGCTCATTCCAGGTTGAGGTTGATGAGGATCCAGCTGAAGCAAAAAAAGACGAAGAAGATGGGAAGACTGAGGTAATTGTCTGCTTGTTACCCGAACCAAGTATTTGTTTTCACTTCGTATGTGTGAGGTTGTATGGCTTCTGCATGTTACTCACTCAATTATGACTTTGAAACCTTATTATGGCAGAAGAAGAAGAAGAAGACTAAGACTGTTGTTGAGCGTTACTGGGATTGGGAGCTCATAAATGAGACCCAACCAATTTGGGTGAGTTTTATGATCTTAATTTGCATATTTTCTGCTTTATATGGAGTTTGTTGCTTGAATGGAGATTGGAGATTGAGATTAAATGCAAGTCTGTTTGTGCAGCTTCGTAACCCAAAAGAAGTATCTAAGGAGGATTACAATGAGTTTTACAAGAAAACTTTTAATGAGTATTTGGATCCATTGGCATCATCACACTTTACCACAGAGGTAAGGTTATATATATATGTGTGTGTGTGTGTAGTGTTCATAAACATTCTCTGTGACTTCCAATTCATACAATAATGAGATTTTGATACTAATTTGGAATCTGATGTCGTGATCGGTTGTTTTTATTGACATTTGTGGTGGTGATATTTGCTATTGCAGGGTGAAGTAGAATTCAGGTCTATACTTTACGTTCCTGCCTTTGCTCCCACTGGGAAGGATGACATAATCAATCCCAAGACCAAGAATATAAGACTATATGTAAAGAGAGTATTCATTTCTGATGACTTTGATGGAGAACTGGTATAGTAGCTTCACTGCCCATCACCATGAGTAATATTAAATTGTTGGGTCTGATTTCTCCTGTGCTAATTTCTTATTTGCTTTGATAGTTCCCCCGATACTTAAGCTTTGTCAAGGGTGTGGTTGACTCAAATGACCTTCCACTCAATGTGTCACGTGAAATTCTTCAAGAAAGTCGTGTGGTAAGTACTAAGTAGTTGCTGGTCATGCATGTATAAAGTTTGAACCTATAACCCTTTTTTGGGTACGCATAATTCATAACCAGTTTCATCTTGCTTATCTTTGTTTCCCCTATGTTTCATGAAGGTGCGGATTATGAGGAAGCGTTTAGTTCGCAAAGCTTTTGACATGATTTTGGGGATATCTATGAGTGATAACAGGGAGGTATGTTAATGTTTTGAAGAGTTTTAGTTTTGCACATTCTGCCATTATGCCAATTCCCACACTAAATTATAGATGAAATAGGATAAAATGCGGTAGCTTCATCTTAGATGCATTAATGTTATCTGTATTATGACCATATCCGTGTTTTTCATAGTATTTAACCAGATGTCTTGTTCTGTATGCAGGACTATGAGAAGTTCTGGGAGAACTTTGGCAAACATTTGAAACTGGGTTGCATTGAAGATCGTGAGAATCACAAACGCATCGCCCCATTGCTCAGGTTTTTCTCATCCCAAAGTGAAGAAGAACTGATCAGCTTGGATGAATATGTTGAGAACATGAAACCAGATCAAAAGGATATTTATTACATTGCAGCCGATAGTGTGAATAGTGCAAAGAACACACCTTTCTTGGAGAGACTTGCGGAGAAGGATCTTGAAGTATAAGCTTATTTCCCTTCCAAAGTTTACAACTTTGTATCGTTTAATTATATCATTTCTTAATTTTTATGTATTGGTGATTGTGATTTGTTCTTTTAGGTACTGTTTCTGGTGGATCCAATTGACGAGGTTTCTATTCAAAACCTCAAGTCATATAAGGAAAAGAATTTTGTTGATATTAGCAAGGAAGACTTGGATCTAGGTATGTATCTAAATTACAGTTGGTACAGGATTACATATCCGGATGCAGCAAAAGTTTCTGTCTTTGATGATATACTTTTGTGCTTTGGGAAAATACTCATTTTAGTCAAGGGTATCAGACTATCAGCATTTCATTAACCAGATACTTGGCTGTCTTTATTTGTAGAGGAAGTCTTAATATTTTCAGCGGAGTATATTCATCATGGATTGGTTCTTCTTTACAGCTAGTTAAATTTGATTTGTTGTTTCTACAGGTGATAAGAATGAAGAAAGGGAAAAGGAGATGAAACAGGAATTCGGCCAAACTTGTGACTGGATTAAGAAACATTTGGGAGACAAAGTTGCAAGTGTGCAAATTTCAAACAGACTAAGCTCTTCACCCTGTGTTCTGGTGTCAGGAAAATTTGGTTGGTCTGCAAACATGGAAAGGTTGGTCTTCCTCTCCATCAGATACTTCTGACTTTTGCGGATTTTACATAACAAATTAACAATGTGCTCAATGTAATTGAATTCACTGTAGGCTAATGAAGGCACAATCTATGGGCGATGCCTCTAGCATGGATTTCATGAGAAGCAGAAGGGTGTTTGAGATCAATCCTGACCATCCTATTATCAGAAACTTAGATGTATGATAAAGTAGTATTCTTACTTCATTGTCAATAGATAGGTCCGGTAGTGTTAAATGCAAATGTATCTCACTTGTGTAATTTTCAGGCTGCATTCAAAACAAATCCTGATGATCAAGATGCTCTCAGAGCTATTGACCTTCTCTATGATGCAGCTTTGGTTTCCAGTGGTTTTACGGTAAGTTCATTGGTTTGATTAACACACTATTGTTTTGAAAGTCATTGAAGTTCGGTTGTTAATTCAATCATGCGAGTATATGAGCTGGAGACAAAGATGCTGCTGCATATATTGGTTTTTTAAATTTTACATTTGACATTCTTTGTTGTATGCAGCCTGATAATCCAGCACAGCTTGGAGGGAAGATATACGAGATGATGGGTATGGCTCTGTCCGGTAAATGGTCCGCTTCTTCTGGTCAGTTTCAGCACACCGGAACCCAGCCCCCTGTCCCTGAAACCGTAGAAGCTGAGGTGGTTGAACCTGCTGAGGCTGGCACTCAGAAGTGATGAAGATTTTTGCTCATTCTTCCCCCAACCCCGTATACTTAAATTTTTCCTTTTTAACATTCCTTATGGGCCAAGTAAGTATTGTTGACAACATCAGTGGTGTTAGTAGTAGTAAGTAGTAGTTCACTTCACTATACAATGAGCGATTTTCAATGTAACGGATACCAATTCGTCCTTTCCTGGTGATATGCTATAACTAGTTAATACTTAATAGCACATCTTCTCCGGGTATTGGTTTCAACATTTCAATGATTCTATTGTTATTTATAGGCCATACAATCTGAAATAAAAACTTGCTCATTTAATTCGCGGGAACAAAGAATTATAAGCATGTGTAGCAATTTTGTACTTATGTGATTTTATTCTTATCAGTATATATTGAGGACTTAAGTGATCACATTATCCTGCAATTTAAACGGTTTCTGTTACGTGCGCTGCATAATTCCACGACAACGAAAACGGTGACCTTAACTGAAAGTTTAACGGTGCCCTTGTGAGTTGTACAGCAAAAGTCAAAGAGAGAACGCGTTAAGGGTAGTCGCTACTCACTAGTCAGCCTGCTGAACCGGTCACCCGTGACTCAGGCGTTGAACATGCCGATCCTCTCTCAACTGAGAAATTCTTTTTTTTTTTTTTTTTATAAACACCGGAATAAAATTTGCTAACGTATATAGCAAAAAATTTTAAAATAAAAATTACAAATATTTAAAAAATATATTTTTGGAGTACTTTATTATTAATTCTTTTAATAAAATGTGATTCATACATAAGTGGCTTCTGGCTAAAAATATCTCTTCCCGCAATATTATTATTATATTCTATCTTTTGTCATGTTTCGCCGGTTCACTCATTCTAACGGTCTGAGCCGTATACCACCGATTAGGGGCAAAATGGGAACATCGTTGGTTCTTATTTTGACCTAAATCAATTCTCTTTCCTTTTCGATCCCATTTCTATCGAAGTCGAAGATATTTCAATCGAGCCTTCTCTTCTGCGTTCTTCTCCTCCGGTGAGATTCTTCTCCTTTGAATATCAATTATCCATCTTGGAAAACTGAGGGTTTTGCTCTGATTGCATGATTTTCCAATTGAGCTGTGTAAATACTTGATTCTTCATTTTTAGCTTGTTCTGCTCTGTGAATCCGCTGCAATGTTTTTCACTTTTTGGTCTTAAAGAGCTGAATCTTTAGCTCAACTTCATGAATCACGAGTGTGTTGTTCAAGTTGCATATTTTATCACTTGATCTGCTGTTTGACTTGATTAGTTAGCTTCTTTAATATAAGAATTTTAGTTAGGTTTTGCATCTGTAACTTCCGGTGCTTCTTTTCATATTATATGGAACTAAAGATAGTTGCTTGAATACTGAAATCCCATGCTTAAAACTACGTTTCTTCTTCATTTTAACTTGTTTGGTTCTTTTGGTCCTGTGAGGAATGTGATAACATGTTTCTTCATTTATCGGTATTTTTTAAAGAAAAAGGGTTCCTTTCGCCGGTGGTGTATATGACAGCTGGAATATTTTTACCAGATTATGAAATTTATGAAGTCCCTTATCTGTTTGTTACTTCTGGATTTTTCAGTATAAAAACTGAAAATTTGAAAACAATTTAATAATCATGTGTTTTGGATTTGGTTTATATATATAAAGCATCTCTTTTGAGTTTCTGACATAATAAATCTTTTCATGGATATGGCGAGCCAGCCACTAACATCAACTAGAAGCCTTGGAAGAAAGATGCTTCCCCCTCGACAGCAATCCCGGGCTAGTGGACCACAAACATCCCTGTCTCTAGTTCCATTGGATACTCGTCTTTCTCCGGAGGAACCTAGATCAAATTCTGACAATCTCCGTGAATCTCCTACGGAAAGTGCCAGTTCTCGAGAAACTTGGCCTACAGCTGATGCAATTGCAGCAAAGAAGATGGAGAATGGTAAAGCTGAGATTGATTGCCCTGAGCAGTCTGTTATTCGCCGTGTTTCTAGTGCGGACAAAATTAGTCTTCAGGACATTGCAAGAGAAAGGGTTGATGTAATATGTGAAAAAATGCATCATCTACCTGAAGAACTTTTAGAGGAGCTAAAAAATGGACTTCGAGTTATCCTTGAGGGAGGTAATGGCTCACAGCATCGGGAAGAATTTTTCATTTTGCAAAAGCTTGTTCAGAGCAGATCTGATTTAACAGCCAAGACATTGATTAGAGCACATCGTGTGCAGCTCGAAATCCTTGTTGCCATAAATACTGGAATTCAGGGATTCTTACATCCAAGCATCAGCCTATCACAGACTTCCCTGATTGAGATATTTGTGTATAAGAGATGTAGAAACATAGCTTGCCAAAGCCAGCTTCCAGCTGATGATTGTACCTGTGAAACATGTACTAACAGCAATGGTTTCTGCAATCTTTGTATGTGTGTAGTCTGCAGCAAGTTTGACTTTGAAGTAAATACATGCCGCTGGATTGGGTGTGACTTGTGTTCTCACTGGACTCACACTGATTGTGCCATTCGCGAGCAGCTTATTTGCATGGGCCCTTCTGTGAAGAGTGGATCAGGAGCTAGTGAAATGGTTTTCAGGTGTCAAGCCTGTAACAGGACTTCTGAACTGTTGGGTTGGGTTAAAGATGTCTTCCAACATTGTGCACCATCGTGGGATGGGGAAGCCTTAATGCGAGAACTTGATTTTGTTAGTAGGATCTTTCATGGCAGCAAAGATCAGCGAGGAAGGAAACTATTTTGGAAGTGTGATGATCTCAAGGAAAAACTTAAGAGTGGAAAAGTGGATGCTAAGGCAGCATGCAGGGCAATTTTGATGGTTTTCCAAGGTATGTATTTTATAATTTACCTGCAAAATTTTGTCTTGATATTTCTTCCCTGATGTAGACCTTTGGTTACATGTGAGATTGAGAGTAATATGAATGAGGTGTTGTCATTAGGAAATGGAGTTAATGCTATAATGGCGGTCTGATATTTAGCTGTTACTTTTAATTATTTATCCCATTCCTTGTTATAACCAATGTGTTTCCTATTTGAAGAGCTTGAGATGGACTCTCCTAAGAGCCTGGAAAATTCAGATGGTGGAAGGCTGATTGCTCCCCAAGAGGCATGCAATAGAATTGCTGAAGTGGTGCAAGAGGCTATAAGAAAGATGGAAATAGTCGCTGATGAGAAGATGAGGATGTTCAAGAAGGCTCGCTTGGCTCTTGAGGCTTGTGATCGTGAATTAGCCGATAAGGCCAGAGAAGCAGCAGAGCTCAAGATGGACAGGCAGAAAAAGAAGCTACAGATTGAAGAGCTTGAGAGAATTGTGCGGCTTAAAACTGCAGAAGCTGATATGTTCCAACTGAAAGCTAATGAAGCTAAAAGGGAGGCTGAGAGGCTCCAGAGGATTGCTCTCGCCAAGTCAGACAAATCAGAGGAGGAATATACTAACAACTATTTGAAACAAAGATTAAGTGAGGCTGAGGCTGAGAAGCAATATCTGTATGAGAAGATCAAATTGCAGGAAAGTTCACGTGTATCACAGAGCAGCAGCGGCGGCGATCCC